>JAVLUZ010000142.1:1954590-2026068 GCA_036768485.1 Mermis nigrescens
ACCATGGCCTGTTACTCAACAACAACAGCGTCCACGCGAACCTTCTCGCCAACGATCTTACGGTTTTACGCCGGAGCAATTATTTACTCCGATGCCACCCATACCGCGTCGTTACGCGGACGACTATGAGGACGACGACGATTTTGAGGACGATGATCGACCCATCGATCCACATCGCCGCTTACACCAACATCTGTATGGGCGTAGCATCATCATATGAATATTGTGAGCATTTGAATACGCGTCGCGAACACACATGGGCGTGGGGACGAAAGGGGGGGTCTGGACCCCCCCAGAAACCAAAAGACCCCCCCAGAAATCAAAAAGATCCCCCTCAGGAATCAATTTTGAAAATTTTTTTCGTTTTTTTCTGCAATTTTTTGATGCCAATGGATAGTGTTTGATGAGAAACGTCGAAAAATGATGTTTTTATCGCCATATGACCATTTTTAAGGCCATTTTTTGACCTTCAAAAATCTTTGGACCCCCCGCAGAATTTTCTTGCTGCCCACGTATGGTCGCGAACCGGAATCGGATCAGGAATATTTTCAACGACAATGACGTCGCGGAAAATCATATGGCTCGAAGGCCAAGTACCGCGACCAATATTAATTTACAAGTTCGACGTACTGAACTTTGGAACTCTACACGGGCGTCGACCTCGACCAGCAGCCTTTCGTCAATTTTTTTTTCGTTTTTCGTTCTGATGTGGATTCCAGGACTTTGTGTATCATTTATTTCTTGTGTATTTTTTCTCTTGTCATTTTTCTTGCTGTAAAAAATTTTTTTTTCTTGACGGTGTCGTATTTTTCCCCCGTAATCTCGCATAATTTGCCATTTTTTCTCATTTTACTCGTATTTTAATTCGTCAGTGACTTTAATTTTTTGCTCAGCATAATTTTGCCTTATCATTCCGTGTCTTAAATTTTTCTTGTGTTTAATTAGCGGTGTTACTATTATGGTACCTTAACTCTTTAACGGACAAGGGGTTAATTTACACCCAATCTACAAAAATTTTTTCAAATCGTGCTTTCATTACCCGGGGACTGAAGGAGGCTACTTGGGCAGCATGATCGAGTATTATGCTATGTTGTCCAAGACCGGAGTTCATCATTACTCGGCAACAATATAGTTCCTAGCACCATTGAGAGTGTTGCTCGAGAGTTTTTCCTGAGTGCAAACGAGGTCATGCGTTGACCGTTACCGGTTATCGATATTTGTTATTTTTCTGTTCTTTTTATTTTCGTTTTTCATGTTCGTTCAGGATGAGGCGTTGCGGACGCCAGAGTAGAGGCGTTGCGAACGCCAGAGAGCCGAGTTGTAGAGCGTCGCCGACGCTATTGCCGTTGTTGGTACCCCCGAAAATTCTCCACTTTGTGTCAATTTTTTTTTCTATACGTGGGGGAGTGTAACTGCGAGAGTTACACGTTTAGGCGAACCTGCCTTAGCAGTTTGCAATAGCCATAACATAGCTAATACTAGTAGCTATCTATGATAGTGCACTGTGGGCTATGCCTTCGGTCTTCCCATTATTTTCCCAAATTTTCAATAATAAAAACATTTAGATACTTGTCCGGTAGCATAGAGCTATGTATGATAATAGTAATTGTTTAATGCATACCGCTTACGTGAATCGAGAACATTCGATCTGAGATAAAAGTCATTTCAGTATTATGTCAAATTGATTGTTGTTTTAATTTACTGTAATGGCCCTTGAGGCCAGTGTGGCATTAACATCGTGTTAGAGTCTGGCTTTTGGCTTTTTCGTTGGCCGGTTATTTCGACTGGTAATATTACGTTTTCTTGCGTATTTCTTGCTTCCCGGCTATAGGCCGTGTGTTCTTTGTCGAATAAAGATAGAAAACCAACCCAGTGGTTTTGGTTATACCGAGGGTTAGGTCGGCCACCATCCCTTCGTCGAGGACTTCCACCTTCTAGTGGACTGATAGGTAAATTCCGTATGATAGTTTATTTTATTCGAAAATCATAATTTATCTCTCAAGCCAAAATTGATCAAAATATTAATTAATCTTTATGATGATTGATCAGCATAGAGCTCGTTGTTGTTGTTTTCAGTGTTCAGCGTGCTACACTAATTAGAACCACATTTCAATCAGGCACTGATTGAAAATAAGTTAAGTTACAACTTGAGCTTGAGATAGGTCAACTGACCTCCGCGGCAATTACCGAGACTAGGTAGGTAGCCTTAGGTCTTAGGGCATAGCTGCTGGGAGAGATCACTCCGACGTAAAAGCGGCCAGCAATATTAGGGCTGAGGGGATCGAAGCCGTAAGGTCTGTAAGGGTCCAAAGATCGGAAGCCTTAGAGCCGCGCTGATCGGGGCCAGCACTTAAGCGTAGACTTAAGTACCTACGTACCTAGGTAAATCTCTAGGTAATGTATCCGTCCTATGCCGATTCTTAGTAGGTATAGACGGCTCTACATTTACACTTGGCGATTTCTTAGGACTTTTTCCGCAAGAATCGGCGACAAAAAGGGTTTAAAATTTTGTTGCAGTAATGCAGCTTCACAATGGCATAGGTACGTCTCTATATGACTCGATGTACAGTAGAATATTATTTACCCTATTATTTTAAACCACTCTTGGAGTCAACTTAAATTTTTTTCAAAAACCTCAGTTTAACGAAATGGACTATAGTCGCGCAACCATTACTGGAAACCTCAGCAGATCATTAAATGTAGCTAGAGGTATGTGGGTGGGTGCGTATGTAGTATGTTGTACCTACCTACCTAAATGTAGCCTATTTCACGAAACCTTATGTATGAATCACGATCTGCGAATAAATGTAAATCGATTACAAAAGCGATTTAAACTGAAGCAATCACGAAACTTTGTACCTATAACCATCGATGAACAAATGAAATTATACTATGAAAAATTTAACTGTATGTACGCTGCCCAGAAACAAATTTTGTAGCTATATGTACCTAATAACTTGAACTTTGAAAATGATTTTCATGCACAAGGTCTCGTGAAACAAACTATGCGTATATTCTCTTCAACATATTGTTAGTTTTATTCTGAGAATTTTGTCCACGTATATCTACCGACTGACAGCGTTAATACACGGTAAATACGAATCAATTCAACGAAATCGCAGAGAATACTGGTTCGCAACATCTGAAATCGCTAAGCGAAAGGCGCGAGCTAATGTGGAACAGCACTATAGTTTAGGCGACATACGACGAATTCAATTTCGTAACATACCTCTGCCCCTCTGTAGTTTCATAAAAGTTTAGGCATAAACCCTTGAAATTAACAACAAAAAGCTGACGGAATGCGACGACTGAATTGATCTGGTGATATACAGGCACGTATCTCTGGAGGAATGGGGGTTCGGACCATACGTGGGCAGCAAGAAAATTCTGGGGGTGCAAGATTTTTCAAAGGTAAAAAATGGCCTTAAAAATGGTTGTCATAAAAAACACCATTTTTCGACGTTTCTAATCAAGCACTATCCATTGGCATCAAAAAATTGCGAAAAAAACGAAAAAAAATTTAAAAATTGAATTCTGGGGGATATTTTGATTTCTGGGGGGTATTTTGATTTCTCGGGGGGCGAATGCATACCCCCCAAACCTCCCACGCCCACGTGTGGTTCGGACCTCCTTAAATTTAGAAAAATCGGAAAAATAGGACTTTTTAAACGTTATTTTGTGCTATTTTTTTGCCTTTTTTGGGCTTAATCCCCCCAAAATTGGTGTTGATGCCCCCAAAATAGGACGGCCAGCTACGTGCCTGGTGATATAAGCATCGTAATATGTTGGTTTGCCTACTCATGGTTGCCAAGTGCTTGTCGAAAAAATTCCAATTTTAAGCTCAAATCGCCTGAAAAAACCCCGACCAATAGTTAAGCATAGGAGCACCCAACTTGGCAACCCTGTGCCTACTGCCGATAAAAATTCTTAAAAGTTTATGCCCAAAATTGTAATGTGGAACAGACTATAAAGAGAAGTCAGAGTAGTGCAGACGAACTGAGTAAGTAAGGTTGCATTGCACGGCGTTTTCACACAAACTGACATATTAAGCACATTTTTGCTTTTGATTTTCAATCTACTGAAACTAATGAAAAAAATACAATAAATGATCGAAATTAGTTCGGCTTACAGAAAAAGTAGTGCGAATTATATATTAAATACCTACATTATAACTACAGAAGTAAGAAAAGCCAAATTCGAATGTTTGCATATAGAACATTTTTCAAATTAGACAAATGATTTTCGGATTATATCAAGAGTAGGTACAACTACTTCCATTATGCAATATTTTGCTGTTATTAGAACAACCTAACTTTTAGCCCTTTGCTTTCGAGGCTCGCTTAACTATTAAGTAAAAATATAGTTTTGGACAAATCGATCGAATCAAAATGGCCAAACGAGTCTTGAAATCTGCTAGAATAAGTTCAGTCTCTCCGTTAGCCATCGCTTCCATGATACGTTTTGCCGCCAAAGCTGGATCCATACCCCTTGAATTTATGTAAATTTTTGAGAAAAACACTAAAGAAAAAGTGAAGACACTGCAGAATTAAAGTTTCAATTGCGTTTTTGCTCATTATACATTACAGAATATTAACAATGGAAAAACGTTCAACTTGGCTAAACCTGTTTAACATAATTTTTTACCTTTCAGAATATTTCGACTAATTTAGGCACTTAATGAGTACACAAAGAAGGTTGTTAATCAAATTTCGGCATTAATATTACTTTTGTTCCAGAAAAATATGCAGAAAATGTCTCATAAGATCAGAATCGCCTGATAGTATCTGTCTATCCGACCTCTCGGCGGGGGGTAACGCCTCTCACCAGACAATCATACATAGGCAGCGAAAAAATTCTGAGGTCAACAGTAATCTGCGGGGGTTTTTCAAATTCTGAGCGGTGCAAACACCTCCCCCAACCCCCACCCTAGCCAACGTATGGTCATAACCATACCTGGGCAATGGGTTCAACTGGGTTCAATATGGTATCAGAGGTAGGCCCTTCAGTATCAACGGTCAAGGCTTCGAGTATCAACGAGAATTTTTCAGAAAAAATCAAATCTACTATATACTTAGATACATTGCAAAATTTATTGATACCTAAGCATAACGCGCACTCCAAAGATCAATTGCTATAAGCACTTATTGCACTAAAAAAGCAATAACCTCCCTATATATACCTCGACTTATAAAACAAAGGTATACATACAAAAGATGGAAAACAACCCTATTCGAACTGGCAACAAACCAAAATCTCTTGCTCATGGTATCATCGGGAAGGCAAGCCATTGCCCAAGTGCGTCTGTTCAATGTCGTGCAAAGATTGCCTTCTTCAATACATAAAGCGGCACAAAATTCTGGGTAGGGGAAGTCAGGCATTTCTCCTTGGATTATAAGCACACGTGGGCGTTAAGGAAAGGGTTTAGGGGTATGAACTCCGCCCCCTCCCCTGAAGGCCGAAGACCCACCCCAAATATACAGGCACGTATCTCTGGAGGGAATGGGGGTTCCAACCATACGTGGGCAGCAAGAAAATTCTGGGGGTGCAAGATTTTTCAAAGGTAAAAATGGCCTTAAAAATGGTTGCCGTAAAAAACACCATTTTTCGACGTTTCTAATCAAGCACTATCCATTGGCATCAAAAAATTGCGAAAAAAAACGAGAAAAAAAATTAAATTGAATTCTGGGGGATATTTTGATTTCTTTTGAAAATTTTTCTTGTTTTTTCACAATTTTTTGATGCCACTGGATAGTGCTTGCTGAGAAACGCTGAAAAAAAGTGTTTTTTGCATACCACCATTTTTTACCTTTGAAAAGTCTTGCACCCTTCCCCAGAATTTCGGTGCTGCCCACCTACGGTTACCCAAAAAGGATCTAAAGAAGCAGTAATATTTACTCAAAAACGAAGGAATTGAAAACCTTAATTTTTTAATCTGGCGGACCCCCTCCCCAAATCGATAGACCACCAGAATTGAATTTTTTGTGCAATTTTCGACTAGACCCCCCCAGAATTATATTTTTTTGGTGCTATTTTTGGCAATTTTTGCCCCATCGGACCACCCCCCCCAAATTTGGTCGCAGCCATATATGCTAAACTAATGCATACATAATAAACAGTGATATACGCAACGCACTACCTCCATAAGTGGGCAGCATGAAAATTCTGGGGGTCCTTTTTCAATGATAAAAAATGGTCTTAAAAATGGTGGTATGGCAAAAAAACACCGTTTTTCAACGTATCTCGTCGAGCACTATCCATTGGCATCAGAAAATTGCGGAAAAAAACAAAAAGATTTCACAAATTTATTTCTGGGGAGGTTATTTTGGTTTCTGAGGGGTATTCGGCCTTCTAAGGGGTGCATACTCCCAAACCCCCTTACCCCACGCCCACGTGTGACTACCTTTTTTGAGTTTCGTCCATTTTCCCACTCAAGCTTCCGTCCGACAGCAGAGCATTGCGAGATAGGTTGGTATGAATATATCCAGGATTGACGGTCAGAACACTAATGTTGTCCCATCCTTGAACGGCTAATTCAGCCTTCAAGCTATCAAAATAGGCATTGAAGGCATGCTTCGAAGCTCCGTAGGCTGACCTGAATAGAGAGTGTGGAAATAAGAGCGATAATTAAACGAGCAAGGTACATTGTTTAAAAATCATTAAAGTGATCTTATTTGTAGCAGATTATTTTTTGTACAGGACACAGATTATAAGGCTCGTACAAAGATATTTGAAGCCATTTTTATACAATGTACAATGACTTTTTTAAAAGCAAGCAAAGTAATACTTATTTTAACGCGTTTTTGTATATTTTTCCGAAAAATTTCGTGAAATTTTTGGCACAGTTCTTGCCGAAGATTGTGATTTCAGTCTAGTCTCTTTAGATTCTAGCGCGTGCATTGAACACTCCAAAATTAGTCTTCGTACAATCCCTAAAATACATATAACGGCTCGAAATTTGGGGTTGAAGGTCCCCGGCCATTTTTATGGGGAAGGGGGTAAGTAAGTGACTTACAATTTTTGGCTATAAACGGCCAAAAAACAGCAAAAAATGACCGAAAAATTCAATTTTTTCAAAAATAGGGCTCAGAAATTTCCTGACTCTGACGGGATGGAAGACGACCGACTTTGGTTGAGGAATTTCCCATCCCCCTTACAAGCATGATCTGAAAAATCTTTAAACTGTCTCAAACATATTTTGCATCTATCTATTTTGTTTTTTAAAGCTTCTAGGCATAAAATAAAAACTATACTCGACAAATTAGCTTTTGACTCTTTATGTAACATTAAATTCATAAGCACGGCGATGACGTTATTACGAGATTCAATCAACACATTTGCAGTAGGTTACATTTACGATTCTGTAATACAAATCATTTCAACTTCCTGAATTCAGTTTAAGGTGTAAATTTAGCTAAAAGAATTACAAAAACTTTGGCGCATTATCGAAAGTTAAGACGAAGTAACACTTTTTTAAGAACAATTGGGTCGCAACTCGCAGAGGCTACTAATCATAAATGATATTAAGAATTAGGTTTCAGCCACACATGGGCGTGGGGGCTTGGGGGTATGCACCCCCCAGAAGTTGAAATACCCCCCCACCCCCCAGGAATCAAAATACCCCCCAGAATTCAAATTTTGAAATTTTTTTGCTTTTCTAGCGATTTTTTTATGCCATTGGATAGTGCTCGATGAGAAATGTCGAAAAATGGTGTTTTTTCGCCATACGACCACTTTTAAGACCATTTTTTGACCTTTGAAAATTTTTTCACCCCTCCCCAGGATTCCGGTGCTGCCCACCTATGGTTTCAGCCCCCTTTCCTGCAAAAATTTTTTCACCCCAGCCCAGAACCTTTCATATTTAAAAAAGGTAGAAAACGTCCTGTTTTTAATGTTTTTAGCGATCTCTTAGTTCAAAAGTAAAGTATCAATGTTTCCGACGCTTGGCGCCGAACAGATCTTTTTCTATGTGTTGCATTTGTTGAATTTTTTAAATAGTTCTTGAAATTTTTTTACCTTCCTATCCTCCAGGAAGAAATAACATCGTTAGGAACATTTAAAAATGACGTTTTTTCGCGCATCCATCGTCTTGAGCCAAAAAGCCACTTTTGAAATATTTTGCATTGCCATCCCTAAATTCCCACGCTGCGCATGTATGCTGGTAATAGGTAGAAATACGTATATTTAAGAGCATACTCTATATGTATGTATTAAATGTACAAAAAAATTCTCGTTAGTCCAGACTTTTCTAGAAATCTTTGTACATACTAAAGTTGCACCGGTGCCACTTTTTTGCCGGTGCCAATATAGTATTATACTTTATGTATGAGAATATGCTCTTAAGGGGTTAAGTAACAATGATGCAGCTATGCTTTGTAATGCGCATAGGTACACGTATATAGCTGATATATCATTTTGTTCATGTTCATGTAAGATCCACCAGCTTTTGCCATAGTAACCAATCTCTTGTTATTTTTCTACCGCATATTTACAATGAAAAGCATGAAAATTCTGAGAGCAAGCTGGTCTAAAAATGTTTTCAATACTACCTCTTGCTGAGCATAAAGGAATGGATAGTAAACTAGGCTTTAAGAACACTATTTTTACATTCCTTACTAAACTTTTCATTATGATGTAAAATCAACCATTTTTGAAAAAATTCAATGAAGTTCAGCGATAAATGATCCAAAATGACTATTAAGAGCGTAATGCGCATGAGCCAACAGATCAGTGAATACCGTAGAACATCATATTTTCCAAAGCTTTTTAAAATCAAAAATTCTGTAGTAATCAGTCGCATTTTCCTCGTGTTAAGCTGAGCTAGCAACTATTCTCCGGGAATTAAGCAACCTGAAGTACTTCCCCAGAAAACATGTTAGCTTGTAATCATGCATGTCAGTATTCTGTCGACTCCAATCGAATAATCATGATTTTGCTTTCAAAAAAATTACATAATTAATTGGATAACATTCTATCGTGTCAAATAGCCAAATTTTTGCTTCAGTTTCGCAATATTTTGATGAGTCAAAATGTTAGTGCAACCACTGGAAAAAATGTTTTTATTACTAATGACGAATCAAGTATTATTTTATGCATCTGAACATAATTCAACATTAGAGTAAAACGCTAAATAGGCATATATGCACATAGGGGTGAGGGGGTACACCCTCCCTGAAGGATCAGCCTTGCAGGTGCCGTCCGGCGATTTTGAGATGATGGAACGTTTTTTGCATCATTTTTTAGGTCAAAAGCAAAAAACGTCAAAAATTTTTCGGCGCTTCGCGTCAGATAAGTAAAGCGCTCCAAAATTGATAAATTTTTGCATTTTTTTAATGTTAAAAGTGATATAATGCTGTCAAAATGGACTAAAAATGCTTTTAAAATGCGATAATACAACGAAAAAACCTTCTATAGGCTATTTTCACTATTTTGATCGTTAAAACAGCAAAAAGATCGTGAACGCTAAATTTACTGTTTTGGATTTTTGGTATTTCACCCCCACCCCTGCTGACCCTGATCTTGTGCACCTATGTAAATGGGGAAGACTTTTTGTAAATAAAGACGAGACAATTAGCTAAAATCTTCTTCTGTATTATTAGTTGGCACTGGAGCCGGTACCAAGCTGGCACCGGTGTCACGCGGTAAAGTGTCCGGCATCGTAAGTAGTCCGGCCGGACACTTTAAGATGCCGTAAAGTGTCCGGGTCCGTCTTAAAGTGTCCGGCCTATGTTTGTATAGCGTAATGTCATTTAGGAATGCTCTTGCTGGTTAAGATAATGAAACAATTAAGCACAGACGATTTATTGCTGCACTGCATGATTTTTGGAATGATGCAAAATTAGGTACCAAGACAAATTTTTATTTACAGCGAATTGACAAAGTAACTAAGTGAAACGAAATAAGATGTCACGTAAAAATGCTGATATATATAGACACAGGGCCATATTTTCAGGGGCGGTGGCGCCCAGCCCAGCCCCTCGTGGCCGAAAAAATTATTGAAAGGTGAAGACTATGTGCAAAAAATTGGAAAATTGCATGTCTGACGTGAAATCCTTAAAAATTCGGCGCTTTGCTGAATAGATGGAGTATTTCCTATAATTCTGGCTCTAGTGCGATTAAAAACCGACACTTTTTGATTACAAAATTTTAAAAATTCAAATTTTTATTACTTGTCTTAGTGAATGGAGCTTATCGAAAACCCCAAAAATACGGTTTTTGTGAAGTCCTCACGACTTTTCCAGGATATAGACTAATTTATTTTGGGGCCACCCTTCCTTCCTGAATATGGGTCTGTTGAACTTACCACCACCATGGCTGTGGGGTTCGGTCGGAGGTATTCGACCCCCGGAAGGCGAAATACCTACCACAATGATGGAAATACCCAACAATATTCCTGGAATTCAATTTTTGAAACTTTTTGCTCTGGTGATATTTTTGGCGATTTCGCCCATCGGACCCCCCAGAATTAGGTCTGCCGCCTACCACTTGTACAATGGTTCGAAGTGATTACATAAATTAACCAGAAAAATGGCTTCTTCATAATTATCTTTTTCTGGTGCAAACTTCGTCCAAGCAAACCCGTTTCCTTGCTGCCCGTAACACCAAATAATAGTGTTCAGGTAGGCCATGACACTAATTTCCAGATCGGTTCCCCAAACTCCATCTGTTGTCATACCGGATCAGAGCCTCCGGACGATTTTTGATCATAACAAGCGGTCAAAGGTCACAGCATTGCATTGTGCGTAAACAATAGTCAGTTTATTGTTGAATAAGTACATACATGCATATGCAACTTCGCTACTGTTACGAAAAATAAGAACAACATGACCCGGACACTTTACGGCAAGGCCGGACACTTTACTGCTCATCGTAATGTGTCCGCCGGACACTTTGCCGCATCGTAAAGTGTCCGGTCGGACACTTTACCGCCCGGACACTTAACGACGCGACACCGGCCCGGTGCCGGTGTCACACCGTAGCAGTGTCCGGCACCTTAAAGTGTCCGGCCGGAGACTTTAAGGTATCTTAAAGTGTCTGGATTTACCTTAAAGTGTCCGGGCCGCAATAACGTGCTTAAAAGCGAGAAAAAAATGTATTTAAACATTGGGATAGAGTGGGCATCATACGTAGATCGTAAAAGGATAGGGTTTGAACCCCCAAAATCCAAAGTCTCTCCAAATTCGTAGATCCGTAGAATTGAATAATTTAGCGTTTTTTGCAGTTATGCTCCATCTGACTGCCAGAATTTGGCCCACTGCCCATGTAAAGTAGCAGGCATTTAACAGCCCAAAGTGTTGGGTGGGGGTTCGCCGACCATTAGGGGAGTGCGCGAACTTCAATTTTTATTCAAAAATTGAAAGAATGCACCTAAAGTGGCTAGAAATCGCAAGTTTTTGCACAAAATCGGGGAGAGGGGAATAAACAATTTATGTTTATTTAAATTTATATTTTTACATTTACGACTTCGGTTATGGGAATCTCCACCCCCTTGTTACATGTATGAATGGTAGCATGGTAGGCAATATATAAAATGAAGTCTTAGCATGTCTTTTTAGAATCATGAGTGAATGGAACCGTGTGCAGTTTAAATTCACAACATTTATGACTGAAATTCGTAAATATCGTCGATTGTTCCTCACGAAAGTTATTTTTATAATCGATTTTATCTCCAAGTTCGCTAAACGACGCCACTGACGATGCAACGAATTCTTCGTAATGCATCGGCTTGCTTGTATTTATGTACCTCAATACATTGTACAAGGTACGCATTATATGTACATGCCTATTTACCTAATTGTACAGCGAGTGATATGCGTGGGCGTACATGCGTACGTATACTCAGCGTAACCCGGACACTTTAAGGCAGAGCCGGACACTTTAAGGTGCCGTAAAATGTCCGGCCGAACACTTTCAGGTACCTACCTTAAAGTGTCTGGCCGATTTTTTGAGACACGGACACTTTAAGGTGCGACACCGGCGCCAGTCCCATCCCTAGAAATACACAAAAAACTTGTACGAAAAACAGTGCCTTATATTGCATTACATATTAAATTTACTCTATATCACAAGCCTGCGGACGCCAACATACGTATTCATACTGCCTTGCAAATAAAAAATATGTATTTTACGTAAAGGCAATAACGAATGAATATACATGACATAAGCCATACATTTTTCAGTTCAGAGAGAACGACTATCCTGAAATATTTTTCATAAAAACAGACATTCATTGATCTTCTTCTATTTAATTACATTCTGTATTGTAGATTGATAGTTCAATCAAACAAAGCAAAAATCGTCGAGTCAAAAACTGACCACGGTATCGATTATTGATTGAAAGTAATGTAGTGCAAATTGCAAATCACAAAATATGTAGAAGAAGGAGTCAAAGAAGATGGTGATGACGACAATGATCATCATTATTTATTGTTACCTTCTACTTCTTCTCTAAGCAATCATTCAATAGACAAAATTATAACAAAATGAAATAATTTATAAATAAATCTATTATTCATAACACAATTAAATGACCATATCTTACTTAAGTACCTTTACTGGATTACAAAAAATGTACTGGAAAGGCACAGTAATTGTTTATTTGCATTCGCAAAAAAATAAGATTAAGCATTTAAAGTACATAGCAGATATCTTTTCCTGCAGCTTGTGTACACATATCTGGCTGAACAGCTTATCTAACTAATTTTAGAATCAGACCAAAACAGATTATATGTATCTGAGATAATTAAATTATCGACTATTCTGTATCAAACTTTACGATCAATCCCGTCGTTTTGGACAAAAACAGTCGCGTGCATGAATATGGGGCTTATTTTTAGACAGCTAAGATAAAATTACTCATTCAATTTTTATAATATGGCACGACCTATCACGTACCCAAGAGCGGATTTAGAGGGAGCGGGGACGGACACTACCCCCTGTCGTTAAAAATAGTTGGGCGCAATACGTGTTTTTCTAATGATTTTGGCCATTTTTATCACAATTTTTCAAATATTTCCGGCGCTTCGCACCGCGTAGTTCTAACTAATGAGATTTGACTGCCTTTCCAGGTGCTCTAAAAAACCTTATTGTTACGTCAGAACTCAGAAGAGTTGTTTACGTACAGAACAAGGATTTTTTAGTTCTTAAAACGATTTCTCTAGCATTTTTTTGGTTCCTTGCCTTGATTTATGTACTAATTTATGAATCTTTTTGCAAAAAACTTTCTAAAATTTCTAACATATTTCAGATTAAAAATGATGCTGTATGGTATCAAAAGATGGAACAAATCGATACTTTAAACATAATGGACGGATTTTTTTAACAATTTTTGAGACTAGTAGGAAAATCTGGGTTCCGCCCCCCCTCACCGTCAGAAAATCCTGAATCCGCCACTACACGCACCTACCTACTCGGAGCGAAATGCGTCCTTGTATGCTACTAATGCAAACTATCGTACGCTTTTGAGCCGCCTGATACGCCGATTGATTCACCGTCTTGTTAAATAATGCCTGTGTCAACTGTATATGTCCAAAATAATTCACCTCCATTAGCCGACGGTGCACATTCATGTCAGTTGAAAAACAGTCCGCCCTGACACTCACTCCTTCAAAACAAACACATTCAGACTAGGATTTCCGAGAAGTTCTACAAACTATTTATTCAAGGAGAATATCATATCATGCCATGCACACGGTTAAAGGTTCTGGGAGAGGATAAATCAAGCTTTCTTGGGGATTGGGTAAATGAATACCTACTTAATTTTGCTATTTAATATCAAATTTTGATGGTTAATGCGTTGCATTTTGTTCTTCGTGAATTTCCGCGTTTAAATTTGCATGAAAACAAGTAATAAGGCCGTGGAATGACGCGTAATATCGAATATACCTACACAAAACAATGGAATAAAAGTATCTGCAGGTACGAATTTAACATTCTACTGCTCGAAAAATAAGTATTTGTAATTAAAAGTATACTGTTAGACGTCGTTTAATGCTTTTTTGGCAGGTTTGGTCCCAAAACGGCCCGGAAGGGGGTATGCCTTTCAGAGGTCCTGGTAGGGAGATACCCTTGACACCTCCTAGTGTGCATGTGTGGTGCACATGTTGGTGATCACACATGCACAGCATGGGATTATATTGAGATTGGATACATTCACGGAAAACGTGGTACCGTCATCTGAGGAAACTTGGAAGAAAATAAGCTCATTCATCTACTACTTTGTATCACATTTTCTCCCCCAATTTGACACTGTAAGTAAATTCTTTTTTAACGGATGCAAATACACACCTAGTTTATGCATGAACAAAGCTGGGCAATGTCCATTGCCCCAGCTGGTACCCAAGCCCAATTTGTGGGTTGGTTGCTTAAACGTTAAAGTAATTGGCCATAAAGCTTGTTTAAAATTGTACACCAGATTTTGAGTGATAGTTCTATAAGAGTGCATTAGCCTAGATAAATAGCTCATTGTAACCATTTGACAGTGTTTTCATATTATTTGATATAGTTTTATTACCAACCACTTACTCCAGAATTATCGTGCATTGCACATGAAATTTCCCTGCTCATATCATCAGGTGCAACTGGCAGACCCTCTGGCTGGTACCGGACCTGCTCTAGCTGGTACCGGGTTGCACCTATTGCCCAGGTTTGTGCATGAACAGATTGGTAAACCTAGGTTTCCCCAGTATGATTTTTTGAATTTAGTGGGCGTTCCAAATTACCTCTTTGGGGTAACTTCAGACACACATAATATCTGCACTTTTTTAGTAGGCTAGAGCCTTGTTAGCATTCATTTCAGGAAACCTGGGACACATGGGAGGCAGTGATCGGACCGAGGCCTCGGCCTGGCAGGCCTCGGCAAGCCTCGGCGTTTTTTGGAGCCTCGGCCTCGGCGCCGAGGGCGAAGCTGAAAAGTGCCGAGGCGCCGAGGGTTAAAATCAAATTTGAATAAGTTTAATATATCCGTTGAATATTAACTATTTAGAATGCATCTGCAGTACACAGGCTATTTTTTACCTATAGACTTTTCTTATGGTTTTAGTCGCGTACCCAGTTACACCACTGCCAATGTATTATTCATGTGATGACTAAGTTTTAATTCTCATGCTCGCTACATGGATCGGAAACACACATTTCCATAGGGGGAGGGGGTGAGGGAGGGTTATTACCCCCTCTCAGGGTACAAGACTCATGTCACTGTCAAACGATTTTTGGTGAAAACCTTTTGAATATTTTTGAACTTAATATTTACTATGGGAAAAGTGCAGCTAACTAATAGAATTTCACGAAGTGATACAGTATTTTTGAATGTAAGCAAGAGTAAATAGACAAACTATCATTATGAAACATGCATGTAACAGCTCAAAATTTTCGGGAGGGGCTTCTCGGCATACATGTAACGGCTAGAAATTTCGGGTAGGGGTCCCTGGCCATTTTTAGAAGGAGGGGGATTAGCGACTCTAATTCTATGTCAAAAATGGCAAAAGCACCTAAAAATAGCCAACAAAGCGCAAATTTTCGCCAAAAATGGGGAGGGTGGGTCAAAATTTTCTGATGTTGGAGGGAAGGGTGTTTGGGAGGACGTCCAACCCTGGGTGGGTGGGGAATTCCCCAAAGCCTCTCTGTTACACGTATGGTTTTCGGCCATTTTTATGGGAGAGGAGGTAAATGATCACGAATTTTCGGCCGAAAATCGCAAAAACGCACCTAAAAATGGCCAATAAATGCAGGTTTTGCCAAAAATCAATTTCGGCTCGTGCATTTTTTTGGAGCCATTTTTATACAATGTTAAAATACTTTCTTGGACAAAGTGATATTAATTATATCGTTTTTCAGTATTTTTTAGGAAATTTCAAAAAATTTCGGCGCTTCGCGCAAAATATCACTAATATAATGTATTTAGATTGAAGCAGGGGCATTAAACACTCAAAAATCAATTTGTGTATAATCTAGGCATCTTTATGCATATTTAAATATCTTTTGTATCTATTCATACTGTTTTTAAAAATTTTATGCAAAATAACTACTATTTAATAACTTTGCACTTTTTTGCCGTTCAAAGATAAAATTGACTAATTTATCCTGATGTTGCATTGAATTTCTAAGCATAGTAGTGCTTATTACAAGATCTAATTGGCATATTACAATATCTGTAATATTTCTGATTGTGCAGTACAAGTTGTTTTAGCTTTCTCAGTCGAGTTTTATGTGTAAATTTTATCAAAAGCTCGCTCATGAACTGATATTATCAACTAAATTCAGGCCGAATTATCGCATTTAGGGCCACGATTTTTGTATTCGGCAAAGATTTTTCATAATGTACAGAGACTTTTCAGGACCGTCTTTGTACATGCACAAGATTTTTGGAGAGACAAAAACTGTAAAAAAGTGTAAAATTCCCGAAATTTTCGGCGCATCAGTAATTGTCTGTCCTATATATCTTTAAAATAGTAGAATTTGCATTTAGAATGGAAAAATGTCAAATATTCAGAAACCCGGAATTAGCTAAGATACACTACCAAAGGTCGAAAAACCCTGTTTACCACACTAAATCGCTACTGTACCATACTATAATAGTACACAAAAATTTGCATGTACAACATGTTCAAAGACTTTTGGATATCATCTTTGTACATGTAAAAAGGTATCTTGCACAAAAAAAACACTGTTTAGGACTGCATGCCGGTTGCAGGTCACACACTGGCAGTATGCAAAAATGTGTATCTTTAAAAATATATTAATATAAAATATCTACAAAAATTTGTTCGCTCATACAAAGACATTACTTAATTTACTGGTCCCCCATGTTGGGATTTCACCTTCCCTCAACTCTGGACCTTGGGAAACTATGATCGGAAAGTACAGTGCAGTTTCCGTCATATTACCTACCACACCAGAATTGGATGACTGAAAAAGCGTGTTTAAACATGCATTACTGCAAAAGCGAGCACAACAATGGCTACATTTCTGTCTTTACTTAGCTTATTTCGTTTGTTCGTTTATTTCTTCGACACTGTTTTCTTATTTATAGTAATAAAAGTTTTTAAGTGCTTGTTCAGCCATATTTTTTATCAACTTTTCCAAGTCTTCATCAACGGCAACTTGTTAAATTAAGTATGCTTTCATGCTGCTGACTTTATTCAATAGGACCTTCACACATTTAATCTACTATTATTGAAAATAAAAATGAATTGTTTGACATTCGATAAAGTGTTTAATATTACGATTATTCTCTAGCTCATGTACATACAAAATATTCTAAGAGTACTATTTATAGGTATAGGTATATAAGCTTGACCCTCGGCATTACCCTCGGCCTCGGCCTCGGCCGAGGCAAGGATTTTAAGTCGCCTCGGCCTCGAGCCGAGGGTCCAAAAGTACCCTCGGTCCGATCACTGATGGGAGGTTTTAAAAAATGAAAGGTATCGAAAAAGAGCAAAATATAGCAAAAACTCGAAATAATATGACATTTAAGTGCAATAAAGTTTCAAAATAAAGTCTGATTAATATGCAAATTATTGCGTTAAACAGAAGACATCAGTATACTGCCAAAAGACATGTGAACAATAATTTTAGGCTATGCATGCGACATGAGCTAAAAAATATGCCAAACAAAGTCGAAAAAGATCGGAAAAGACTTTCGCATTTCCTTATATTAAACTTAAGAAATATCGAAAAAATCATTCAGAGACAACTGAGACAAATTACTTTTTATGGCTTGACTCCAATTCAGCAAAGTATTTCTGAATGAATGATCGTTTAGGTTATCTATCCGACAGCAATTCAAAGAATTACGCAAATGTTAAATACCTAGCAGTTTCTGACTTTGGTATCAAGCATTAAAGATAATAAGACATCATAGGGAAAATTGACATATAAACAGCTTAGAAGCTTGTATCATATGCAGGGGCGCAGCCAGGATTTTACTTCAGGGGTGTCAAAATTTTTTGAGTCCTATATATCGAGAATTGTTAGGAGCAAACGCGGAAATAATGGCATTTTTGAGCGTTTCTCAACGAGATCTATGCCATGGTGGAGAAAAATTTTTAAAGAAATTAAAACATTTTCTTGCTTGATTTCAAACTTAGATATCAAAAATCTATCTTTCAACTCCATCGGTATGACTAATTTCTCAATATCAAATTAAAGCTTGACTCCAAAACATTTCAAAATTCTCTTCTTTGCATTTAATTTTACGGTTTTGCAAAGAGAACTAATGCAGCAAATAATAGATCGTGCCGAAAATTTTTGACATATTCGCTATTTTTATGTCAAATCTGGGCTTCTAAGGTAAGAAAAAAGATAAAAAATAAAAATCGGCGCGATCGCGAAAAGTTTAGTTTAGTTGTCCTTTTAGTTGACTTGGAGAATTTTTTATTTTTTCCTTTGGGGACCCTTGTGAAGGATAATAATATTTTTTCATTTTGGGAAGGTTACGCTCCTGATACATATAACATATGTATGAACAATAAATTTCTGCTAGTACAACAAAGACCATTACATGATTTTTGTGCACGTGGAAAGTATTTGTTCAATGTTGTCCAATTGTTTTTCAATGCGACGTAGTTGAACGATCTTGGAAGCATATACGATCCTACATATGAATTCCAAATATTTAAAACACTAACGCTAACACTACTGAGTACTTGAGCATAGATATTAGAAACACATTGCCGTAAAAATTTAATGATGTGACGTGCCTACTTCTGCATTGTTTATCAAGATGTCAATACCATCGGGAAAAGTGAACAAGACTTTTTCGCTGAATTCTTCTATGCTTCTCGAATTCTCAAGATCCAAGGAAAACACAAATGGTTTCTGATTTCGATGATTGTTTGATTCGCTACATATGCATTCGCTTAATTTATGCAAAGCCGAAACATCGCGAGATGCCAATATAAGTTTGACGTCATTGAGTTTATTCATTTCGAAGGCCAATGATTTGCCCAAACCACTGCTAGCGCCCGTAATTAAAACAGTTTTTCCACCAAAGTAAGAGGCAAGGGAAACGCGACTTCGACTCCAGACACTACCGACTGTTTTTATCATATATACCACAATCCAAAAAGATATCGTGAAGAGAAAAATAGGCCACAAGTAATAAAGCATCTTAAGATATTAGCAAAATAGACTGAAGTAAAGACTCGAACGGAGGGAAATCATTGCTGCGACAAAAGCTCTTTCTCATGTACAAAGCAGTGCGTTTTTATACCAAAATGCTTCAAGAATACTACCTACACATGGCAATAGTCCAGTTTTCAGTACGTACTGTAGATTTTAATGCTCACACAGATGTTGTAGAGCCACTGCTAAAACACTGTAGGTCACACCTGGGCAGGTTCAACCAGGTTCAACCGGGTACCAGCCTGAGCAAGTTCGGTACCAGCCGGATGGTCCACCAGTTGCACCCTATGTTTTGTACATAAACTTTTTTGGTGTAAAAATCGATTGGTTGGCTCCAAAAATCGGTTGCTGGGGTCTAAGAGTCGGTTGATGGGCTCCAAAAATCGGTTGCTAGGGTTTAAAAATCGGTTGGATGGCTCTAAAATCAATTGCTCCTGGGTTCAACTAATTTTTGGAGCCCATCAACTGATTTTTAGACTCCAGCAACCGATTTTTGGAGCTCAACAACCGATTTCTAGCCCCCAGCAACCGATTTTTGGAGCTCACTAACCGATTCCTTGACCCCGGCAACCGATTTTTAGACCCCGGCAACCGATTTTGGAGCCAACCAACCGGTTTACAGACCCCAGCAACCGATTTTTATAGCCAACCAACCAATTTTTAGACCCCAGCAACTGATTTTCGGACCCCAGTAACGGATTTATGACCCCAGCAAGCGATTTATAAGCCCAATAAGCGATTTAGGACCCATCAATCAATTTTTCGAGCTCACCAACCGATTTCTAGACCCCCAGCAACCGATTTTTGGAGCCAACCAACCGGTTTTCAGACCCCAGCAACCGATTTTTATAGCCAACCAATCAACTTTTAGACCCCAGCAACTGATTTTCTTACTCCAATAACGGATTTAGGACCCAGCAAGCGATTTTTAAGCGATTTAGGACCCATCAATCAATTTTTCGAGCTCAGCAACAGATTTTTGGAGCCAACCAACCAATTTTTAGACCCCAGCAACTGATTTTCGGACCCCAATAACGGATTTAGGACCCCAGCAAGCGATTTTTAAGCCCAATAAGCGACTTAGGACCCATCAATCAATTTTTCGAGCTCACTAACGATTTCTAGACCCCGGCAACTGATTTTTGGAGCTCACCAACCGATTTCTAGACCTCAGCAACCGATTTTAAGAGCCAACCAACCGGTTTTCAGACCCCAGCAACCGATTTTTATAGCCAACCAACCAACTTTTAGACCCTAGCAACTGATTTTCGGACCCCAATAACGGATTTAGGAACCCAACAGGCGATTTTTAAGCCCAATAAGCGATTTAGGACCCATCAATCAATTTTTCGAGCTCACAGACCGATTTGTAGACCCCGGCAACCGATTTTTAGAGCTCAACCATCCGGTTTTTACACCACAGCAACCGATTTTTGGACACCACCAACTGATTTTTTGACCATAGCAATCGATTTTTAGACCTCAGCAACCGATTTTTGTAGCCCACCAGCTGGTTTTTAGACCCCAGCAACCGATTTTTAATCCCACTAACTGATTTTTGGAGCCCAGCAACTGATTTAGGACCCCAGCAACCGATTTTCGGAGCCAAGAACTGATTTTAAGACCCCAGCAACCGATTTCCGGATCCCACCAACTGATTTTTTGACCCCAGCAATCGATTTTGAGACCTCAGCAACCGATTTTTGGGGTCCAGCAACCGATTTTTGGAGCTCAGCAATCATTTTTTAGATCCCAACAACCGATTTTTAAATCCCGGCAACCGAATCGGTTACTGGGCTGGGCTTCTAAAAATCGGTACGTAAGTAATGCATAATTCAGAGATTATACTTAAGTAAGTAATGCCTAATTTAGAGAAAATAATAATTCGTCAGATCAAAATAAAACACATGATGTATTTTTGTGATCTTCTACACATCGATGTATTAAAAATACATACTTGTCTGTCCACCTGTTTTATGTGTAAATAAACGCTAGTCTTTTATACATACATTACTTGTTATTGATGTTTAGGCCGCGCAATGCAAATTTGCGTTTCAAAACAGCGAAATATCAAAATTTTCCGGCGCTTCGCGCCAAATTGATTTAATTTTATTACTTGTTATTGATGCTTAAGCCGCGTCAAATTTGGACAATTTTTGTAATGCAAAATTGCGTTTCACAAAGGTTAAATTTCAAATTTTTCAGCGCTTCGCGCCGAATTCGGATAATTTTTGTGATGCAAAATTGCGTTTCAAAAAGGTGAAATCTCAAAATGTTCCAGCGCTTCGCGCCGAACTGATTTAATTTTATTACTTGTTATTGATGCTTAAGCCGCGCCAAATTTGGACAATTTTTGTAATGCAAAATTGCGTTTCACAAAGGTTAAATTTCAAAATGTTCCGCGCTTCGCGCGAATTCGGATAATTTTTGTGATGCAAAATTGCGTTTCAAAAAGGTGAAATCTCAAAATTTTCGGCGCTTCGCGCCGAACTGATTTAATTTTATTACTTGTTATTGATGCTTAAGCCGCGCCAAATTTGGACAATTTTTGTAATGCAAAATTGCGTTTCACAAAGGTTAAATTTCAAAATTTTCCGGCGCTTCTGCGCCGAATTTGGATAATTTTTGTGATGCAAAATTGCGTTTCAAAAAGGTGAAATCTCAAATTTTCCGGCGCTTCGCGCCGAATTGATTTAATTTTATTACTTGTTATTGATGCTTAAGCCGCGCCAAATTTGGACAATTTTTGTAATGCAAAATTGCGTTTCACAAAGGTTAAATTTCAAAATTTTCCGGCGCTTCGCGCCGAATTCGGATAATTTTTGTGATGCAAAATTGCGTTTCAAAAAGGTTAAATCTCAAATTTTTCCGCGCTTCGCGCCGAATTGTTTTAATTTTATAACTTGTTATTGATGCTTAAGCCGCGCCAAATTCGGACAACTTTTGTAATGCTAAATTGCATTTCACAAAGGTTAAATCTCAAAATTTTCCGGCGCTTCGCGCCGAATTGATTTAATTTTATTATTCGTTATTGATGTTTAGAGGTTGCGCTAAATTATGACAATTTTCGTGCATTTCAAGCAGGATTTATATTTAAAATGAAAACGTATATACTATTTGACGACATGAAAATGAGGAACTCTGTAGAAGTTTTATTTTTACACAATGAATTGCATAAAAATAAGCATATTAAAGGCGGTGAATGTCTCTTCAAGATAAAAGGGCAATTGTTTCTAAAGTAATGAGTTTTTAAACATGATTGCTATGCAAATTATCGATTGCACTATTTTTTTACACCATACTAATTTTGACACACCATTTTTAATTAAAAAAATTATGTCGCGAGAAATAGTGCGACTTCGCGTGAAATTATGAATGGACTTTGCGTGGAAGCAAGACTAACATGTTAAATATTCAACCACTTTTCGGACTTAGGCAACCAACCAAAAAATTGGGCTCCGGTACCAGCCGAGACTTTAAGGCTTGCCCAGCTATGCTGTAGGTTAACATTTAAAAAAATGATTATTTTAAGACATTTTAGGGCGCTTTTAGACGAACTTCTAAAAATGCTCAATGGGTAGGTGACTACCTCAAAATCACTTTCTTTAAAAACTGCTGGCGCTTAGCATAGAGCTGCATCACACTATCTAATTATGCAAAGAGCGTGCTTGCAAAAGAGGAAATTTTTCATTATATTCCAAATAACTGCAGTTCGCTATAAGGAAAATACTCCAACCAAACATTCTTCGAAATTCTACGAAGTAATAAGAATCAAAAATAAGCAAACCATGGTAAAATAACCAAATTGAATTTTCTTAAAATTTCCTGCAATTAAGTATAAAATCATATAATGTACTTATTGCAAGAACGTCTTAAAACAATCAAATATAGTAGCAATATTATGTGAGGTTCTCAAAAGCTTTCCTATAACAAAAGTCACTAAAAATATGAAAATACGTTCTTACAGTAAAACGATGTCTTTTTTGGACTTTGCACATCGTTCTACGACAACTTCAATGCATAATTATCAAAACAGTTTTTTCAGTTTTTCACAATCAGTGCTGCACATTTCGCGAATTTTCCTTCTCGGGTAAGACCTTAAAATAAAGGAGAATGCAAGGGACACCCCTTGAATTTTCTAAATATGTTTCGTACTTATGCGAAAAATTCAATGAGCTATCAAAATTCGGACAAAAGCTCAATAATAGAATTCAGAAATATTGGTAAGATACGTGTACACCTAGATTAACTGTACGTAGATAGTAGCACAACGTCTGCTAGAGCTCAAGGTCTCATTCTTGATGCTCAGGCGCTTCCGATTACCCAATCAAATATGGCAATCGTTGATATTTTAGAACTTTTAATTACAACGGCAAAATACACCAAACAGCAATCAGCCAAGCTGATCATGGAAAAATCTACACACGGTTCCATGTTCGGGGTGCAAAATCAGTAGAATACAAAAAAACGCATTGATAGACGACAAAATTGCCTCCTCATCTGGCCGAATATTGGTGAAAAGTCTGCATAAATAGAGACCATTTTTGAACTTTCTAGAAAATGTTCGCCATCAGTTTGCGCCCGTGTAACTTGTTTATGCTAGTGTTCTCTTTCAATTAACTCGAGTATGCTTTTAAATAAATATGAAAATTTGTAGGATAATACACGAGAGATTTTCCATTGCATTCTCTCTAACTAAAGGTTCTACCTGATTAGTAAAACTTACAAATTGTGCAGCATTAATTATTAAAAATTTGATTAAAAAATTTTTTTCTGCATTGGGTAACTACTAACTACCTACTTCCTATTGCAGGACGATGTAAAAAGTCCAAAAAAGGCAGTATGTCACGCCTAGGATGCATTTTTAAACGTTTTTATCGACTTCTAATATAGAAAAATTTTCAGACTTCCCCTGGGGAAAACCCTGGCTGCGTCTGTGGAAGGGAGAATGCTCATTATTAGCTAAACCACCAAATAGGCGTAGCTCCGATTATCCGCCAGGACGGAATCCCAAAATTCTAATCTAAATAACCTATAAAAACGGGTGGGGCCGTTAAATAAGCCGGTTTTTGGGTTTTTCACATCGTCCTGCACTATTAAAGCAATCAGGGAAAAGGTAAAATACGGAGCCAGGACCAGGACCAGGACCGGACAAAATGGGTAAAATCCGGGCAATCAATCAGGACCAAGACCAGGACCGGACTCAGGACAAATGGGTAAAATCCGGTCAAACAATCAGGACAATGAAAAGATCAGGACAATGTATTAGATATGCGGGATCGGACTGGCCAGGACCAGACAAATTGGGCTGGTCCTGGCCAGTCCGACCATACGTGAGCAGCAAGAAAAATTCTGAGGGGTGCAAAATTTTTTGAAGGTCAAAAAATGGCCTTAAAAATGGTGGTATGGCAGAAGAAAACACAATTTTTCGACGTTTCTTATAGAGCACTATCCATTATCATCAAAAAATGGGAAAAGGTAAAATCCGGAACCAGGACCAGGACCAGGACCAGGACAAAAATGGGTAAAATCCGGACAATCAATCAGGACCAGGACCAGGACCGACTCAGGACAAATGGGTTAAATCCGGACAAACAATCAGGACAATGAAATGATCTGGACAATGTATTAGATATATAGGGTCGGACGGCATTTGTGTAGCTGGTTCACATATGTATTAACATAGTCATATTATAAGGGCATATGTGTGCAGTCGATAGCATCTGAGGAAACGAGAGAAAGTTGCTGGCTGTCGGATTCGAAACGTGGACTCCTTGCTCTAGAGTCCAGAACCATAACCAATCGACTAACGCTGGTTAATTTCGATAAAGATTGCAAGGTATTCGTGATGTTTTGCTGGTTTACCAGCTGATTGGGCTTAGGCTTAGTATCATGGACTGACCAAAATGTTGGTGCCAGCGTTTAAAATAAGCCTGAGTAATGGGATGCAACGAGCGGGCGAGCGGAGCGTAGCGAGCGACGCGAGTTGCATCCCATTACTTAGGCTTATTTCAAATGCTGGCACCAACATTTTGGTCAGTCACATGAATCTACGGAAAAAACTGATGACTGCCTTATTTGTTTTCGACTTGACTCAAATCACACCAGTTAGGTGGGCAGCTTTCACCGGATACTACTTGCTGTATACGTACCTATAACGTGGCTATCTTAATACATATGTGAACCAGCTACACCAATGCCGGGTTGGACTAGCCAGCAGGCACGTAGCTGTAGGGGGATTCAGGGGGTCCGGACCCCCCAAAATTCAGAAAAAAACCGGAAAAATAGGACTTTTACACGTTATTTTGTGCTATTTTTGGCTTGGACCCCCCAAAATTGGTGTTGGTCCCCCCAAAATAGGAGGGCCAGCTACGTGCCTGCTAGCCAGGACCGGACAAAATGGGTAAAATCCGGACAATTAATCAGGACAATTGGAGTGGGGTAGTTCCAGAACTAGGCGAGGGTGCCCAAATGGGGGCCTGATGGGGTTCACAAGCGCCACTGGGGTTCACAACCGCCACCAATATCCATGAGCGCCGCCAAGCTTCACAAGCGCCACCGGGGTTCACAAGCGCCACTGGGGTTCACAACCGCCTTTAATGTCCATAAGCGCCACTGAGGTTCACAAGTGCCACTGGGACACACAAAATAACGTGTAAAAGTCCTATTTTTCCGGTTTTTCCTGAATTGTGGAGGGTCCGGACCACACCTGGGCGTGGGGGTTGGGGGTATGCATCCCCCCAGAAACCAAAATACCCCCCCAGAAATCAAAATACCCCCCAGAATTCAATTTTTGAAAATTTTTTTCGTTTTTTTCGCAATTTTTTGATGCCAATGGATAGTGCTTGATGAGAAACGTCGAAAAATGGTGTTTTTATCGCCATACCACCATTTTTAAGGCCATTTTTCGACCTTAAAAAAAATCTTGCACCCCCTCCCCCCAGAATTTTCTTGCTGCCCACGTATGGTCCGGACCCCCCAGTCCCCCCACAGCTACGTGCCTGCTGGCTAGTCCGACCCTACATATCTTATACATTGTCCTGATCTTTTCATTGTCCCGATTGATTGTCCGGATTTTACCACATTTGTCTGGTCCTGGCCAGTCCGACCCTACATATCTAATACATTGTCCTGATCTTTTCATTGTCCTGATTGTTTGTCCGGATTTTACCCATTTGTCCTGAGTCCGGTCCTGGTCCTGGTCCTGATTGATTGTCCGGATTTTACCCATTTTGTCCTGGTCCTGGTCCTGGTTCCGGATTTTACCCGTACCTCAAAAAATTGCGAAAAAAAACGAAAAAATTTTCAAAAATTGAATTCTGGGGGGAGGGTATTTTGGTTTCTGGGGGGTGCATACCTCCCAAACCCCCACACCCAGGTGTGAGTCCGACCCTACATATCTAACACATTGTCCTGATTGTTTGTCCGGATTTTACCCATTTGTCTGAGTCCGGTCCTGGTCCTGATTGATTGTCCGGATTTTACCCATTTGTCCTAAGTCCGGTCCTGGTCCTGGTCTTGATTGATTGTCCGGATTTTACCCATTTTGTCCTGGTCCTGGTCCTGGTCCTGGTTCCGGATTTCACCCATACCCAAGCAATCATAAAGTTTTTAATCCTTTTACGTTTTTGACGGAAAAAATGCTTATAATGCGCGCGAAGCGCTAATGTGTCCAAGAACAACAACAACAACAACAATTTATTCGCTAAGTCAAAAGAAAATATTAACATACATGGATAGGACGAATGAACGAAAATGAAAATACATGAAAGACAAAACAAATTAAGTATGACGAAGCAGGGTAAACGTAAAGGCAATAGGAAAAACTGCTCTTACTTACGCCCCTTTAAGAAATTTAGAAAGGTTTAATCTTTTAAGTTTAGTCAGAAAAACGTGTCTATTTGGAGCACTTATAATCTGTTCAGGTAGAGTTCCAGATAGGAATTATTCGATTACAAAAATCAAATCTTTCTGCAGGACTGCCAATTGCTCCTGTCAAAAAACCCTTAATTTTCATCTCGAACTGCCTAAAAAAACAAGGCGTACGTGGGTAAAAGGCGGCGCTGGCAATGGCGCTGGCCTTGGCTCGCCAACTGGGTAAAGGTGGCGCTGGCGCTGGCCTTGGCCCTGGCCATTGCCAACTGGGTAAAAAAAACCTTGGCCATTTCCAACTGGAGTAAAAGGTGGCGCTGGCCTCGGCCCTGTCTCTCGCCAACTGGGTAAAAGGTGGCGCTGCTGGCCTTGGCTTGGCCTATATTTTGGCAGTTTCTATCGTTTTATTGAAGGAAAAGTTAAAAACATTATCGCTTCACGCGCATTATAAGCATTTTTTCCGTTAATAACGTATTAAACGGCTCCCACCCTTTCTTATAGGTTTTTTAGACGGAAAACTTTTTTGAATTCCCCGGCTTGACAAAAACTTGGCAAATGGCAAGCATGCGCGCCTGCTGAAAAAACAGTATAGTAATTGATCGACAGTACACATAAATACGCAATAGATATAGCATGCCGATCAAATAAAATTCAAATATTCTCAATGTAGTAAGTGGCAAATTCAGACCAGTGACGATCTATAGTCTGTTTCATTTATTCGAGAGCTTTTCAATCAATTCTTTTAAGGGCTACAGTAAGCTAAACAAGACGAATTACTGTACTTCGGCAGATCAGCTCAGTGAGGGCGAGTGGCTGGAATTCTTCTATTTTAAATGCACTAATACGCCCATATAAATTTAATTTAGCATTTAATCAGTGATGGGACATACTGCAGTAAGTGCGTTAAACAAAAAGCTATCGGCTGGATCGAACCCGGGTTGCTGTGTCTACAAGCGGACGTTTTTACCACTGCGCTATATGGGAGTTCAGCGGCGTTTCTTAACACCTTAGTCTATTGTGTTTGAAGTGTCGACTCAGGATAGCTGAATGCGCGATTTTTATCTTTGAGTTGATTGGCTGATAGAAGACGAAAAGAAATTATGCCGCAAAAATGTTATTGAAAAACCCTTCTTTGCTAGGAAGCTAAAGTGAGTTCTAGCGACTTACAGTAAATAAGAAAGAATGGGTTACGGTAACCTCCGAAAACATTTACTGAAAAAGCTCTCGGATAAATGAAACAGACTATATATATATATCGTTTGTTCGACATAGCTTGAGCATAAAAATCAAGAACTTATATCGACAGTAAGCCGACGGATTACGATAATCAAAACTACAATCGCAATTTGTCGGCGACAGTGACCAGACCCGTATGAAACACTCTTTTACCATACTGCTCGAACTCGGTCGACAAATCATGTCCCTTATTACAGCTACATCACAATCTTTCACCGCTTAACACGCCCTATCTAATGGAAAACTTTCCTACCGACTCCATCGAGCAAGGAAAAAATCAAGTCGCCACAGTAATAAGGATATTAGTTTCCCGAAGCGGATCCCTGCACTACAGTCTGTTTCACATAAGTTCGTGCATAAATTTTAAAATTTTTATTAACAGTAAGCCGAAGATTACGATAGTTATACATCAGATCGATGCTAAAAAGGCAATCTGTCAGTTTATTGTCGAAGATTGTTTTAAGATTTATGACCGAGCTTGTGCGAAACAAAATGTACATACATAAGTGAGGCGGCACTCACATCACACGCTCATCGAGCTCCGAGCTGTGTAATGATTTACTTTTTGCGCTCAAACCCGTAAATTTGATGCTTCAGATGAACTTGTGCAATTTCCTCTTTGGTTGACCGCTGGTTCGGCTCGCGACAAGCTGACGGAACACTGGGCAGTGGCAGCGCTCAAGCTGCCCAGCAGGACTCTACAAGGCTGGAGGTTTAAAAAAGGCAACTCTGACGGCAGGTAGGCATTGGTGGGGAGCACCAAAATTCTGGGGGTGCAAGATTTTTTAAAAGATAAAAAATTGTCTTAGATTAAATGAAACAGACTATAGGCCAAACGAGGTCTAAACCATATGTACGTTAGCATGGGGGTTGCACGCCTTCAGATAATGAAAAACCCCTAGCAGATTACATTAAACCCCGCAGAATTCTATTTGTAGTAATATTTTTAATGATTTTTGGCAATTTCAATTTCAGATAACCAGAATTTCTTTGACCCATGTATATGGTGTAAACTCTCTACCCTCTCCATGTGTGGTCGGTACCTAATGTCACATATGGGCACCTTTGTAACGTGATACAGTGGCGGATCCAAGAGTTTCTGACAGGGGGCGGAACCCAAAATTTTCAAATAGTGTCGAAAATTGTCCAAAAAATCTGTGCATCATGCTTAAGGTAACGGTTTTGCCGTTTTTCATAGACAAAATCATTTGTCATCTAAAAAAATTGAAAATTTTGACATTTTATTAACACCGAAAAATAATCGAGAAATCATTTTAAGGAGTACTTGTTACACACATAAACAACTATTTTGACGTAGAAGCAACGTTTTTAGAGCGACAGAAAGTCAGTAGATTTCATTAACAAGTACACCCGGCGCCAAGCGCCGTAAAAAAATCGAAAAATCGTAATAAAAAATGGTAAAAATCATCAAAAAATACAAATTATTATCCTACCCAAACATTTTTGACGCCCCCCCCCCGCCCTCCTCTAAATCCGCGCATGACATAATACATTTTAGCTGACAATATAAATATCGCAAGTAATTATGGTCGCGAACAGCGATAAAACTTCGCACGGCAAAACACAATGTATGTACATTTAGCAGGAGTGCCACTACATGGCTAGAAATGCCTACTTTTAAGTTTAACCCGTGACGTTGATGTTTCATTGTTTCTCAATATCATTCAATACTTTGCGCAGTTGTGAGCAAGAGCCCGAGTAGTCGATTAGTACTACACACGCAGATCAGAGCGGAAGATCCGGGAAACCTGTGCGGGTAAAATTTTGCTCACGTAACGGTGGGAGGCAGCGCCCCGTTACATATTGGAGGTCCCAGAGTTCGTTCTCTGGAGTTGTCTGCGCTTAAGCTTTCTCCTAGAGGGGGAGGAGTGTAGCAGGAGTGCTACTACACGGCTAGAAATGCCTACTATGAAGTTTAACCCGTGACTTTTGTAACTGCGAGAGTTACACGTTTTGGCGAACTTGCCTTAGCAGTTCGCGGTAGCCACTACATAGCCAATACTAGTAGCTATCTACGATAGTGTACTGTGGGCTATGCCTTCGGTCTTCCCACATTTTCCTCAATTTTCAATAATAAAAAACAATAAGATACTTGTCCGGTAACATAGAGTTAAGTATATGATAATAGTAATCGTTTCATGCATACCGCTTGTATTAATCTAGAACATTCGTTGTGATTTAAAAGAGTTCCAGTATTATGCTATTTTGACGTTTGTTTATTTTACTGTAATGGTCCTATGAGGCCATCGTAGTTAGTCTCGTTGGCAGTTGCTCGCTTGTATAGTGGAGAGCGTTTTGTTTTTCTTTTGTGTTATTTTGTTGTCCGGCAACTTGGCCGTGTATTCTACGTTGAAATAAATTAGAAAAACCTACCCAGGGGTTTCGGATATACCGAGGGTTAGGTCGGAATTTCCAACGTCGAGGATTTCGACTCTCAGAGTGGACGGATAGGTAAATTCCATATGATTGCTATTTTTATTCGAAAGTCTTAATTCTTTTCTCAAACCTAAAATTGATCAAAAACATTATTTAATCTTTAAGGATGATTGATCAGTATAGAGCTCGTTGTTGTTGTTTTCAAGGTTTATTGTGCTATACACATTAGGAACCAAAAAACATTTCTGTTGGAATCGAATCTTGAAAATAAGTTAAACAATCAACTTGAGCTTTGAGATAGGTCAACTGACCTCCGCGGCAATTCCGAGACTAGGTAGGTAGCCTTAGGTCTTAGGGCGTAGCTGCTGAGATCACCCGACCAGAAGCGGTCAGCAATATTAGGACCGAGGGGATCGAAGCCGTAAGGTCTGTGAGGGTCCAAGGATCGAAGCGATCCCAGGCTAAGCGATCGGGGCCAGCGCTAAGTGCAGATCTAAGTACCTACGTACCTAAGTAAGTCTCGAAGGCAAATACACCCGTGTCCTATGTTGATTCTTAGTAGACATAGGGCGGCCCATGTATTTACACTGGATAGTCCCTCTTTTAGGCTGCTAGCTACAGCCGAACTGATCAATCATCGTAAAATTATTTTTCGATCCAAAAATCATTATTTTGGCCATCTAAATATGTGTAACATTTCGTTCACCTTTGTTGTTGTATCGACCGCGATCGTGGCAGTGCGCAATTTAAGTAAGCGTCCGTGGTAAAGATTTTGTGTATCGTGGTAAAGTCATCGTTATTTTTTCTATTTCCGTCGGATCTCTATCAACGAAGGCAGCTATCACGCTCGCATTTTTCTATAAACGTCGACCCTCAGGCGACGATTCATCATTTTCTCTCTCGGTAAAAACCTAGGTGACAAAAGTTTTTACCTACCTCTTTTTCTACCCATGTACATTTTCTTGCGCCTTAGGCTTAGTCCTACCTGTTTTCGATCATTTCACGTCAGGTATATCTTACTTCACGTAAGCACATACTATTCACGTGAAGAAACCTGTTTTTCGAATCGACAAAGGCCAAATTCGAAACATTTATTTTGGGCAAAATTTCGACGTACTGAAATTCATCTTACCCAAGGTCATATTTTTCGACATTTCTGATACTTAAAAATGGCAGGAAAAAAGGTTTTGCGGACACCGCCCGCTAAATTGAAAAAACCTTCTACGCCACCTACTTCATCTCGCCAATTACCCACCGCGCCTGTTGACTCTAATAGCGCGAGTAATTCTGCGAGTAATGACACTAATAAGAAAGACGTAACTAGTAAGGCAAATAATGATCAATTACCCGCGTCACTAAATGCCGCGAGCAATACACAGTCTGAAGATGAACTGTTATTGACTACCGTGCAAGCACGCGTTAATCAAACTTTGGTAACTAGATCGGACCCTAACATTGATAATTCATCAAATCATACAATGATTGATAATACGACTACTCTTAACACGGCAAATAATCCTGAAACCAGTTCGGAGCGCGAAAATCCCGATTCTGACGTAGAAAGTAATCATAGTCATAGCAGAAATGCCGACAAAGATTGTGCTAGTGCTAATGTGACTAATGATCTTATTTTAAAAGCGTTACAAGCTATTCATTTGCAATTTTCGGATCTTTCTACGCGCGTAAATCAAGATAAAAAGGAAAATGCGGATGAAATGCGTAAACTGCGTCTGGAGCTAAGCACTATGCTTAAACCCCAACCAGTTTCGAATCGCATTGAAAATAATCCGTCTGAGCGCGTTAACCACTCAATCGATAGCGCAAATTTTTCTGAATTTAATGCGCAAAGTGCGAATCGTGCGCAAAGTACGCATCGTGCATCTTCATTGTTGTCCACTGGCAACAGCGCATCTAATTCACGCTCACCTTCGGAAGCTATTCCAGAAAATATCACCCAAAGTTGTACGAACCGCACGCCAGAGTTATCTAATTTATCACAAAATCCTTTAAACACGGGTTTGCAATCAGTGCAAAACTCGGGTTTTTCGGAAAATATACCTACGATTTCGCAGCCGTCGGTACCGATTTTGCAGACGTCGCGATCTCGGCCGGTGCTGTCTTTAAATCGTAATGCGCCTTCCTTCGTACCTAATTCTTCGAATACGAATTTGCAGCAGCAGTTAAACCCACCACCGCTGCAATATTTTCCACCTCAAGGAGAAATTTTTCCAAATAATTATGTACCTAATCCCGTGAATGTGGAAATACCACCTAATAATCCTATTTTACATTCTTCTAATATCGAAACGCAACCTGTTGAGATAAATTTATCTGGCATTAATCACGAACCTGCAAATTTGCAAAACGAATCTGCGCCTCTCCCTGAATCATCTAGTAGAAGAAGACATGTAAAATTTTCTGACGAAAGCTCATCAAATAGTTATGATCGCCTGTGCAGCCGTCGTTCGCGTCGCAAAAGTAGATCGCGCCAACGACGTCATCGTTATAGTTCAGATTCTTCATCTGAAGGCTCGCGTGGTAAATCGCATCTCGCTGATTCCTTGAATCGCGGACCATTTATGGCACAAATGCAAATTGCAATTGCAAATAAAAAATTTTTTGATGGCGATAAAACAGATATAAAAGCATATTTTGCCAAATTCAAATCACTTGCCGATACCTATGATATCGACAAAGCTGATTGTCTAAAATTTATGACTGGATTTCTAGATCCCTATGCTTCACGTTTATACCGTTCGTTACCTGCTGATATACAACAATCTTATTCAAAAACTAAACAAGCGCTAATAGCCGAATTCTGTCCAATGGACACCGGTGCGCTCTTTACTCGTTTTTTGACACATAAACAGCAGCCTAACGAATCGGTTAAATCATATTATCTCTCGCTTCGCGAAGAATTAATAAAATCTGACCCTTATCTTGAAGTTGACTCGCACCATTTCAATAATTTGATGCGACATCAATTAAAAGAAGGTTTATTACCACATATTTCAAAAGAGGCATATCACAAAAAGCCTAGAGCATCATTAGCTGAATTTTTGGACAATGCGCTAAGCGCTGAATTTGCTAATAAGGAATTTGAGGAGAAAAAAGCATTAACACCATATGTATCGGTAACAGCTGCTCCTGTAGGCAGCGTAGTACCTAAAGATACTCCTCGCGCGTCTAACCAAAATGATTCAGATCGTTCGCGTCATAGAACGTTCCATCGCTCATCGCGTGCAGAAAAGCCAGAAAATTCCTCTCGTAAATATTGTACCTTTTGCAAGCGCATAGGTCACATTTATGAGGAATGTTTTACGCGTCAGAGGCAAGAAGCGTCTAATAATGCTAATTATAATACCCAATCTGATCGAAATTACAATTCTAGGGCTCGCAATCGCAGCCAGTCGCGTTCTTTTTGTGCCAAAATCGTTCGCCATCGCGTTCGAATTCGCAAAATAGACATCGATCTCAGTCACGATATCGTAACTCTAGTCAACATCGTTCATCTAACTATGCAAATAATGATAACCGCTTTGAACCTAAGCAAGCACGATCGAATTATAGGCAAAATCGTAATGATTTTTACCAAAATTCGCGTGCTAATAATCAAAATTCGCATTATGATAATCGCTACAATACTCAATCGCGACAAAATGCACCTTTTGTGCAGTTCCCAAACGAACAGCGTGGAACTTATTATAATTCTAGTTATCGCAATGACAACAATTTTAATCGCCCATACGTCACATATACAGCAGATAACCAACCCACCATGAATGCGCCCCCACCGCAGCCAACCCTTACATCTCCTCATGATGTAAACACGGTTACTGCGAAAGGGCCAGAGGCTAGCGCGCGTCCTAATTTATTCGCGTCGCAAGAATTTCTCAAAGAGTACGAACGTTTACAGCGTCGTCTCGCGACTTATGAAAAACTCAATTTACCTCCATCTAAAACTTATAGACTCTAATATTCCTATTGTAAGCCATGCTGGGACAAATTTGCCCACTATTCTTGTTAAAGTTCATGGCGTTGATGTACCCGCTCTCATTGATACGGGGTCACAGGTCACCATGATGACCACGTCTGCATTTTTGCGGCTAGGTTTTAATTTACCACCTAAACAAGTCTCACAAGTTGTACATGGCGTAGGCGAAATCACCGCAGTAGTTCGTTATAAAGTAAATATGACTCTTACTATCGCGGAACAATCTATCTCCACTTCAGTATCTATAATTGATCACTTGCCGGAAGACATGCTCTTAGGATATGATTTTTGCGAATCCGCACTCATGTGGGTCAATCCTATTGAGCGCTGTGCTTTTATAAACGGCATAAAGATTAATTTACTCTCATCTCATGAAAAATTGCAATTTCGCACAAAATCCAACACAACTACCTCTGGTGTTGTGTGTGTGCATGTTTCGTTACCTGAGCCTGTTATAATACAACCTAGGCACGAAGTAATTACACCTGGCTATATAAGTCATGGCTCTTGCAATTTCGATTTCGCATTATTTGAACCAAATCCCGATTTTATGGAAAAAACTTCACTTTTTGTTGCTCCGTCTATAGTCGATGCTTCACAACCTATAATACCTGTTCGCGTTTGTAACATCTCTAAAGCACCAATTCGCATTGACTCTGGTGAAATAATAGGTTCTTTAACCACTGATGCCGAAGTCGTGTCACATGTCTCAAACTTTGATGATAGGACACCAGAACTTTTTGCATCAATAAATAAAGCTTTAAACGGCTCCGCCGTTGATTCTCGACAACAGCAACAAATTCGTGAACTCTGTTTAAAATACGACTCAATTTTTGCTCTAAAAAATGAACCTCTCGGACGTACCCCCTTGATGAAACATCATATTGATACAGGGGATAATCCGCCCGTTGTTGGAAAAACTTATCGTGTTGAACATTCTAGAAGAGAATCAATGCAAAAGATTATAAATGAAATGCTTGCAGACAAAATTATTCGACCTACAACCAGCCCATGGGCAAGTCCACTATTTCTCATAGGAAAAAAGGACGGTTCCCTTAGGCCCTTCGTCGATTATCGACGGTTAAATGATGTAACTAAAATGCAAGTTTATCCTCTTCCACAATTAGACAATTATTTCGACACTTTAGGCAATGCTGCATATTTTAGCACGTTAGATTTAAAATCTGGTTACTGGCAAATTCCTCTTGATGATAAATCTCGCGAAAAAACCGCATTTATATGCCCTGTTGGCCACTATGAATTTGAAGTTTTACCTTTTGGTTTAAAAAATGCGCCCGCAGATTTCCAAAGACTAATGGAGCTCGTGCTCGCAGGTCTAAATTGGAAATCTTGTCTCGTTTACATCGATGACATAATTATTTTTTCGCGCACTTTTAAAGAACATTTAAAAGATCTTGAAAATGTCTTTATTGCTCTAAAAACGCAAACTTACGCGTAAAGCCTGATAAATGCCATCTTGCTCATGCCGAAGTAAAATTTCTTGGCCACAATATAAGTGCAAGGGGCATCGCTCCTGATATGTCCAAAGTCGCAGATTTAATCTTGTTTCCTGTACCGAAAACCGTCAAATCTTTGCAGAAATTCCTTGGCTTAGTCCAATGGTTTAAAAAATTCGTTAAAGATCTTGCTAAAATTGCTAAACCGTTATTCCATCTTCTTCGTAAAGATGTCGAATTTTGCTGGAAGGCCGAACACCAAACCGCATTTGAGCTTCTGAAAAAAGCATTTACATCTCCACCTATTTTGCAACTACCAAAATTCGACAATGAGCACCAATTTATTTTAACTACTGACGCAAGCAATTATGCGTTAGGTGCTATTTTGACCCAAAAACACTTACCATCTAAAAGTCGTTTTATTCTTGGCTACGCTAGTCGCGTGCTAAATTCTGCCAAATGTAACTATGCTACTTCGGAAAAGGAAGCGTTAGCGGTAGTGTGGGCCATCAAGCATTATCGACACTATCTTTACGGTAAAAAATTTGTTGTCGAAACTGATCATCAAGCACTAACTTGGCTAGTAAACGTTAAAGACCCATCGAGTTGTTTACGCCGTTGGGGTCTTAAATTACAAGAATATGAATATGATATTGTTTACGTCCCTGGCACTTATAACTGCGCAGCTGATCTTCTTTCACGACACCCTAAATATGATCATGCAGAGCACAAATATAAACTAGAGCGCAAAAACGTCGTTAACATCGCAAATTTAGAATCGGAAGACTCTGAATCAGATGATGAATCGGTTCCACCTGACCGATCGCGCAATAAAGCGCCTGATGCATCAATTAATCATCCTAATGCGCAAAATAATAATTCTACTGCGCCAATTGACCCTATCAATCCTAAACCACCTACATTTCGCGAACGCATGTTGCTTACTGATGCTGAGAAAGCCGAAATGCTAACACCTGCATGCTTACTCGCAGAGCAACGTGCTGATGACGAATTACATAAAATTTGCATCGCGTTGAATGACTTAACAACGAAAAAATATCGTGACGAATTCTTTCTCGTAAACGATGTACTTTTTTGTAGATTTCAACCTAAACGTTCACCAACTGTCGTTCACCAAATAGTTATACCCAAATCTTTGCATCGTTTTATATTAACAGAATTTCATGACTCTATTTTCGGAGCTCATTTTTCATCGCGCAAAATTTTGCCCGCCATCCAAATGCGTTATTGGTGGCCGCACATGGAAAATGATGTGATCGTGTGGTGTCGGAATTGTGATGTGTGCTTACAACGTAAGGTCGCATTAAATTCCACATCCATTCCATTGCAACCAATCGAGGTTTCCGCGCCTTTTGAACTCATTGCGTGTGATTGTTTGCATATGCCGCGATCCCCTCCAGAAATGATCAAATTGTAGTTTTTATGGATTATTTTACCAAATATGTGGAAGCTTTTGCTGTTTCTGACATAAAAGCAACAACAATTGCAAATTTGTTATTAAGAGAAATCATCCCACGTTATGGAGTTCCCAAAAAATTTTTGACAGATCAGGGGTCAAATTTTACATCTACCCTAATTTCGGAAGTCTGTAAACTATTAAACGTTCAAAAAATATTTACAACCCCATATCACCCCCAGTGTGATGGGTTAGTGGAACGCTACAATCGCACATTAATTGATGGATTGTCCAAGTTGAGCGCGCGATCCCAGTATGATTGGGAGCAATTCTTACCATTTGCGTTATTTGCATATCGCGCGACTCCACAATCATCAACTAATATATCACCTTTTGAAATGCTATATGGTCGCGAACACACCTGGGCGGGAGGGGAGGATTGGGGGTATGCACCCCCCAGAAACCAAAATACCCCTCCAGAAATCAAAATACCCCCCAGAATTCAATTTTTGAAATTTTTTTCGTTTTTTTCGCAATTTTTTGATGCCAATGAATAGTGCTTGATGAGAAACGTCGAAAAATGGTGTTTTTATCGCCATACCACCGTTTTTAAGGCCATTTCTTGACCTTCAAAAAAATCTTGCACCCCCCCAGAATTTTCTTGCTGCCCACGTATGGTCGCGAACCAGCATTTCCCCTAGACACTCTACTCATAAATGACTTTGGGAAGAATCCGAATTTACCATCTGTTGCGGTAAAATATGTTATTGACTTAAAGTTGACTTTACAAGATCTACACGAAATCGCATCTAAAAATTTAGCTCAAGCGCGTAAGCAGCAAAAATCTCAATACGATAAATCCGTTTCTCAAACAAATTTTTCTCTCCCGGATATTGTTTACCTCAATAATACTTCAGTAATTCAACCTGAAATAGGTAAACTATCACCAAAACGTGTTGGTCCGTACCAAATTATTGACTTACCTACTCCTGAAACTGCAAAAATTGCTTATGTCTATAATCCTCTAATCACTCATCTTGTTCACCGGAATAGACTTTTGCCTGAGCCCAAAGTACCCTACTCAGATTTAATTGTTGAAAAGCACGTGTATGTCCCTGGCCATTTTGTGTTGGTAAAATTACCACATCGCCCTCTTGCCCCGGCAGTAGTAATAAGCTTTGAGGACTTACCGGGCAGGGAGCAAAAAGCTAAGGACTGCGCGCCTATATGTTTATTAAATGGTTCTAAAACAGCACATGCCGTACCATTATCTAATGTTTTCCCTTTTGCAGACCCATGGCTGCGGAAGGTTCCCAAGCAAGGAGGCATTGCTGGCAGCAGCTGGTCGCCGATTCAAATTCGAGGGGTGTGATCCCGCGTCCCTAGATGAGTTTTGTTCGGCTTTGACTGATATGGCTTTGGAGCGGGGTTGGATTTCCCAGACCCGCTGCCACAAAGTGATGACCAGCGCGTTGGCGGTCTAGACGCACTAAGTGCAAAAATGATAGAGTATAAAACATGACATGAGGCACAAAATCATCATAGACGTATAAATGACCAAGAGCTCTGGTGGGAGAACAGTCTTGGTAGATTCCCTTTGGCTACCCTTCGCGTGCCAAAGAAGAGACTTCTACCGACTGTATTAATCACCAACAACCAGCAGTCTTTTGGGGCTATTTTGGCTTTAATTCAGCCATCAAACATGACAAATGGCACCTTATTTTTGAGCTACTCAGAATTTGTGAATGACCGTAAAGGCAGAAGTTACAAAACTTAGGATTTGCGTTTTCAGCAGCTATGTCCTACCTACCAGGACCTCCATGGCCCATTCGTACGCTATGTCCAAGTTGCTAGCGCGAACGGCCACGTGTTCTGTTGGGACATTGCTAAGTTCCCAAAACCTCCGTTTGGGTTACATCAGCTGCTTGAAACGCATCTACCGAATGTATTTATGGTCTGTTATGACCCAACGCAAGACAGACTTGCGTATTTTCATGTTTACGGCCCAACTTTTGAAGAAATCTTGGCAATCCCTGATGTCGAGATTCGACAACAATGACATTGGAAAGATCCGTTTAGTGTGAATTTTATTGATATATAGCCTTTAGCGAGAACATTCACTTGCCGTCACCATATTACAGTGCATTCACACACTTTAAAGCGCTTGGCTGAATTTTTCTTTGACATGTATATCGATCCCACCGCGCCGGATAATTTTGGGCAGGCGTGGAGTTTAACGCTAACCTGTGATATGCAGTATTATTTAGCGATGGATGCCTTGATTACTATTGATGTTTTTATATTGATAGAAGGCTACTCGCAAAATAACCGCATTACCGCGGATAGAAAACCAATACCAATTTCGTTTAAAGGCGACGAATTGCAAGTTAAAGCTAGCGAACCAAAAACCAGACGGAGTATGACGTTGTCTCGTACGCCATTGCAGGGCCAGTTGACCAGTTCGGCGACTGAAGTCACCATTGATTCGGACGGCAGTGAATTGGTTACGATAGAAGACTTTTATGCACCAGTTCTGCAACTACCAGCGGCTATAGCCGCAGCCACCACCGTTGCCTCAGTAACGGAAGCGTTGGCTCATGCTAATGTTTTTGATAATCCCGACTTAAAAGTTCAAGGTTTGCAGGCTGTTGCCGACACAGTATCGGGCCCGGCTATAGCGCCTGACACGGAACCAAAATCCAAACCAACCAGTACAAGTACACCAGCCTCTGTGATTTCTTCGCAAACTGATATTCCATTTGATTCCCCTATGGTTGGAGTTGAACAATCCGTATCTTCGGAAGAACCCGATTTGTCTCCAAAACGTTTAGTAATGGCATTATCGGATGCGGAGGCCGAAAGGCAAGCTAATTTGTTGCCACCGCGTACTACACGCGCTGCATTGGCGCGAAAAGGGGCCACTACCATTTTGCAACCAATTGCTCCACAATCGCTTGCGGCGGATCAGCAGGCACCCTTGGGTTTCGGGTCGTGGGCATACGTGGGCAGCAAGAAAATTCTGGGGGGGGGGTGCAAGATTTTTTGAAGGTCAAAAAATGGCCTTAAAAATGGTGGTATGGCGATAAAAACACCATTTTTCGACGTTTCTCATCAAGCACTATCCATTGGCATCAAAAAATTGCGAAAAAAAAACAAAAAAAATTTTCAAAAATTGAATTCTGGGGGGGGTATTTTGATTTCTGGGGGGTATTTTGGTTTTTGGGGGGTGCATACCCCCCAAACCCCCACGCCCAGGTGTGGTCGTGGGTCGTAACTACCTTTACCGAATTCTCAGCCGGATTTGGCAGAACGTCAACCCGACCCTGACGTCATCATGTCGGATATCATAGGCTTGCCTCCACCTGCACAACGCACGCTACCACCCCAGGGAACAGCAAGCTGCGTTGTCCACGCAAATCGCATCCCAATCCGCGCCACAAGGCGTGTCGACTTCATCAGCACCTGAAACTCGTTTTACGGCACCTATGGCCATGACGGGTGTGTCGACTACTGTGGCAACCATTCAACCACAGAATATTCAAAATTTACCACCAAATGTGGAGGTGGCAGTTGTTCCATACTTACAAGCCATACGTGAACGCGTAGCTGCAGAAGAAAGCTCGAGAGTTCAAAATCGCTTGCGTTACGTCCAACATTTCTTTCATGTGATGGAAACTATGACACGCGAAGCGCCGTGCTACGTTGCCCCTGACGTTTTGCACGATTTGCGCACTTATTTGGGTGAAGTCAAAGGAACGCGTTTGTACGACCAGTTGATCGAAATTGCCCAAGTGCATTTACGCAGCACACTTACATTACGCGTCCACGACTGACACACCTGCGCGTCCCATAGTTTGGACTACACTTGCACAACCATTGACTGATGTTGATCGTGCACCTGCACCTCGATTTATCAGTCAAATGAGCGTTTTTAACCGATTATTTTATCCTGACCAGTTTTTCATGCGCAACTGGTTTTTTATCACGACCGGAATGATGCTGTACGAAGTGCCGTTACAGTATTTGGTAGTCCACCGACACCTCGAACCACCGAGTGTGGTGACTGATGGAATTGCGCACCAAATTTGACCAGAATTTTTACCACACCGAATGTGCCCAGCGCCTGATCATTTAGCGCCAATACTAATATTGACGCGTCAAATGGTCAATATTTTTGATACCTTCCGAGAGTTTCAATCTGAATACAAATCGGAGTATCGATTTTTGACGATCTTTTCAATGGTAGACGTCATGCACGCCAAAGTGCTTTTGGAATTTTTAGACCGAAAGTTCCACTTTTATGCGTATGCCTATGGCAATGCCGCGATAGGCTGGCGCATGGTGGAACAGCTACGTCGTATGTTGCGCGTAGCTTTCCTTGGCGAATCATACACACCTTCGCCAAGTGAGGCTTTTCCGGAGTTCCCGGAGTTGACCAGGCGAATCAAAAATCCAACCGTTTTGCACAACATGATTCGCCAAATTTGGCTAGCAACCGATCCGGCCCTTGAAGTACTGGTTCACTTTGACCGTTTTTGAGGTCGCCAAAAATCCGTCTTTTACCTTAAACACCGTATCAAAGGTGATTTGGAGAAAATTCGTAAAGAGAGATGACAGGCATCCTCACAAGATCCTACAGGGTCCTCGGCAAGCCTTGAAATGCCCAAAGTCGATCTATCTCCTGATGCTCAAATTGAAATGCGTAGAGCCCGGATGACGATCGAACAACGCGATCGTGCAAATCTTGCTTCTGAGATGCCCAGGCGTGCGTCAAAATTACGCACCGCCGGCTCTCTTGCCAAAACTTCAGGCACTTGCCATATGTCTGAGGATGAGCATAAGGAAAGATTGAACAGATTTTATGACACAAAATTCGAGCATACTTTGCGTCAGTTGAAAAATTTGGAAAAAGAACAAGTCAAAAGGCTTGTTCGCGTGGAAGTTGCAGCAAAATTAAGAGCTCGTGCAAGCCAAAGGGGATCTGGGCGGCAAGAACCGCAGTCATCCCGGCAAAGATATGCACAAATGCATCATCGTTCACAATCACATGTACAATCACAGGCACCAGTAAAACCACACACTCAGACTCACACACGACCGCAGACCCAACCGCGGCAGCATCAATTTACGGAATCGCGTCCGCATTCCGAGGCATATTCACAGGCGGATGCTGGTCATATGTTGCGCCCGCGACAGCAGCAGCCTTATGAATATAGCCATCAGCCAGAGTCAAACCACGGAGCTCATCAGGGTTGGTCGCAATTGTGTCAACAACAGCAATGGGATCAATCGTATCGATCACCGTCCGGTCAAGATCAATCAGCCATCGGGGTCTATCAACCACAACCTCGACTGGGTCCATTATTGCCCAAACCGTGGCCTGTTACGCAACCACAACAGCGCCCACGTGAAACTTCACGTGAAGATTTGTTTGGTGTTCATCCGGATCAATTTTCCACTCCGGTGCCACCCACACCGCGTCGTTACGCGGATGACTACGAGGACGATGATGATGATGAGGATGATAGTCGTCCAGTCGACCCACATCAACGCTTATGCCAACATATGTATGGGCGTAGGCATTCGCCATATCAATATCGCGAGTGTTTGAATACGTGTCGCGAAGCCGAATCGGATGGTGACTATTTTCAACGCCAACGTCGTCGTGGAAAACCGCGTGGCTCGAAGGCCAATTATCAGGATCGCTATTAATTTACAAGTTTGACGTACAGAACTTTTTGAACTCTGCGCCAGGCGTCAAATTCGACCAGCAGCTTTTTGTCATTTTTCGTTTTTTGTCCTGATGTGGATCCCCGAACATCGCGTTTTGTTTATTTTCTGTGTAATTTTTTCTTGTCATTTTTTCTAGCCGTAATTTTTGATTGATGGTGCTTAATTTTTCTCTTTCCTCGTTATCTCGCATAATTTGCCATTCCTCGTTTTATCATTACCTCGTGTTTTAACTCGTCAGTGTCTTTAATTTTTGCTCAGCATAATCTTGCCTTATCATTCCAAGTCTTAAATTTTTGCTCAATAGCGGTATTACTATTATGGTATCTTAACTCTTTAACGGACAAGGGGTTAATTTATACCCAATCTTAAAACTTTTTCCATTCAAAATTTTTCTCATTACCCGGGGACTGAAGGAGGCTAATTGGGCAGCAAGATCGAATATTATGCTATGCTGTCCAAGACTGGAGTTCATCATTACTCGGGCAACAATATAGTTTCACCTAGCGCCATTCGGAGTGTTGCTCGACAGGTTCCTGAGTGCGAACGAGGTCATGCGTTGACCGTTATTGGTTATCGCTATTTGTTATTTTTCCATTATTTTATTTTCGTTTTTCACATTCGCTCAGGATTAGGCGTTGTGGACGCCAGAATAGCGGCGTTGCGAACGCCAGAGTGCCGAGTAGTAGAAGCGTTGCAGACGCTAGTGGCGTTAGTGTACCCCCGGAAAAATTCTCCACTTTGTGTCAAATTTTTTTCTATATGTGGGGGAGTGTAACTGCAAGAGTTACACGTTTTGGCGAACTTGCCTTAGCAGTTCGCGGTAGCCACTTACATAGCCAATACTAGTAGCTATCTACGATAGTGTACTGTGGGCTATGCCTTCGGTCTTCCCACTTTTTCCCAATTTTCAATAATAAAAAACAATAAGGTACTTGTCCGGTAACATAGAGTTAAGTATATGATAATAGTGATTGTTTCATGCATACCGCTTGTATTAATCTAGAACATTTGTTATGATTTAAAAGAGTTCCAGTATTATGCTATTTTGACGTTTGTTCATTTTACTGTAATGGTCCTATGAGACCATCGTAGTTAGTCTCGTTGGCACTTGCTCGCTTGTATAGTGGAGAGCGTTTTCTTTTTCTTTTGTGTTATTTTGTTGTCCGGCAACTTGGCCGTGTATTCTACGTTGAAATAAATTAGAAAAAGCCTACCCAGGGGTTTTGGATATACCGAGGGTTAGGTCGGAATTTCCAACGTCGAGGATTTCGACTCTCAGAGTGGACGGATAGGTAAATTCCATATGATTGCTATTTTTATTCGAAAGTCTCAATTCTTTTCTCAAACCTAAAATTGATCGAAAACATTATTTAATCTTTAAGGATGATTGATCAGTATAGAGCTCGTTGTTGTTGTTTTCAAGGTTTATTGTGCTATACACATTAGGAACCAAAAAACATCTCTGTTGAAATCGAATCTTGAAAATAAGTTAAACAATCAACTTGAGCTTTGAGATAGGTCAACTGACCTCCGCGGCAATTCCGAGACTAGGTAGGTAGCCTTAGGTCTTAGGGCGTAGCTGCTGAGATCACCTGACGAGAAGCGGTCAGCAATATTAGGACCGAGGGGATTGAAGCCGTAAGGTCTGTGAGGGTCCAAGGATCGAAGCGATCCCAGGCTAAGCGATCGGGGCCAGCGCTAAGTGCAGATCTAAGTACCTACGTACCTAAGTAAGTCTCGAAGGCAAATACATCCGTGTCCTATGTTGATTCCGTATACATAGGGCACCCATATATTTACACTGGATAGTCCCTCTTGTAGGCTGCTAGCTACAGCCGAACTGATCAATTATCGTAAAATTATTTTTCGATCCAAAAAATCATTATTTTGGCCATCTAAATATGTGTAACATTTTGTTCACCTTTGTTGTTGTATTGACCGCGATTGTGGCAGTGCGCAATTTAAGTAAGTGTCCGTGGTAAAGATTTTGTGTATCGTGTTAAAGTCATCGTTATTTTTTCTATTTCCGTCGGATCTCTATCAACGAAGGCAGCTAACACGCTCGCATTTTTCTATAAACGTTGACCCTCAGGCGACGATTCATCATTTTTCTCTCTCGGTAAAAACCTAGGTGTCAAAAGTTTTTACCTACCTCTTTTTCTAACCAGGTACACTCTCTTGCGCCTTAGGCTTAGTCCTACCTGCTTTTGATCATTTCACGTCAGGTATATCTTACTTCACGTAAGCACATACTATTCACGTGAAGAAACCTGTTTTTCAAATTGACAAAGGCCAAATTTGAAACATTTATTTTGGGCAAAATTTCGACGTACTGAAATTCATCTTACCCAAGGTCATATTTTTCGACATTTCTGATACTTAAAAATGGCAGGAAAAAAGGTTTTGCGGACACCACCCGCTAAATTGAAAAAACCTTCTACGCCACCTACTTCATCTCGCCAATTACCCACCACGCCTGTTGACTCTAATAGCGCGAGTAATTTTGCAAGTAATGATACTAAAAAGAAAGACTTAACTAGTAAGGCAAATAATGATCAATTACCCGCGTCACTAAATGCTGCGAGCAATACACAGTCTGAAGATGAACTGTTATTGACTACCGTGCAAGCACGCATTAATCAAACATTGGTAACTAGATCGGACCCTAACATTGATAATTCATCAAATCATACAATGATTGATAATACGACTACTCTTAACACGGCAAATAATCCTGAAACCAGTTCGGAGCGCAAAAATCCTGATTCTGACGTAGAAAGTAATCATAGTCATAGCAGAAATGCCGACAAAGATCGTGCTAGTGCTAATGTGACTAATGATCTATTTTAAAAGCGTTACAAGCTATTCATTTGCAATTTTCGGATCTTTCTACGCGCGTAAATCAAGATAAAAAGGAAAATGCGGATGAAATGCATAAACTGCGTCTGGAGCTAAGCACTATGCTTAAACCCCAACCAGTTTCAAATTGCATTGAAAATAATCCGTCTGAGCGCGTTAACCACTCAATCGATAGCGCAAATTTTTCTGAATTTAATGCGCAAAGTGCGAATCGTGCGCAAAGTACGCATCGTGCATCTTCATTGTTGTCCACTGGCAACAGCGCATCTAATTCACGCTCACCTTTGGAAGCTATTCCAGAAAATATCACCCAAAGTTCTAGGAACCGCACGCCAGAGTTATCTAATTTATCACAAAATCCTTTAAACACGGGTTTGAAATCAGTGCAAAACTCGGGTTTTTCGGAAAATATACCTATGATTTCGCAGCCGTCGGTACCGATTTCGCAGACGTTGCGATCTCGGCTGGTGCTGTCTTTAAATCGTAATGCGCCTTCCTTCATACCTAATTCTTCGAATACGAATTTGCAGCAGCACTTAAACCCACCACCACTGCAATATTTTCCACCTCAAGGAGAAATTTTTCCAAATAATTATGTACCTAATCCCGTGAATGTGGAAATACCACCTAATAATCCTATTTTACATTCTTCTAATATCAAAATGCAACCTGTTGAGATAAATTTATCCGGCATTAATCACGAACCTGCAAATTTGCAAAACGAATCTGCGCCTCTCCCTGAATCATCGAGTAGAAGAAGACATGTAAAATTTTCTGACAAAAGCTCATCAAATAGTCATGATTGCCCGTGCAGCCGTCGTTCGCGTCGCAAAAGTAGATCTTGCCGATGACATCATCGTTATAGTTCAGATTCTTCATCTGAAGGCTTGCGTGGTAAATCGCATCTCACTGATTTCTTGAATCGCGGGCCATTTATGGCACAAATGCAAATTGCAATTGCAAATAAAAAATTTTTTGATGGCGATAAAACCGATATAAAAGCATATTTTGCCAAATTCAAATCACTTGCCGATACATATGATATCGACAAAGCTGATTGTTTAAAATTTATGACTGGATTTCTAGATCCCTATGCCTCACGTTTATACCATTTGTTACCTGCTGATATACAACAATCTTATTCAAAAACTAAACAAGCGCTAATAGCCGAATTCTGTCCAATGGACACCGGTGCGCTCTTTACTCGTTTTTAGACACATAAACAGCAGCCTAATGAATCGTTTAAATCATATTATCTCTCGCTTCACGAAGAATTAATAAAATCTGACCCTTATCTTGAAGTTGACTCGCATCATTTCAATAATTTGATGTGAAATCAATTAAAAGAAGGTTTATTACCGCATATTTCCAAAGAGGCATATCACAAAAAGCCTAGAGCATCATTAGCTGAATTTTTAGACAATGCACTAAGCGCTGAATTTGCTAATAAGGAATTTTAGGAGAAAAAAGCATTAACACCATATGTATTGGTAACAGCTGCTCCCGTAGGCAGCGTAGTACCTAAAGATACGCCTGCGCGTCTAACCAAAATGATTTGGATTGTTTGCGTCATAGAACGTTCCATTGCTCATCACGTGCAGAAAAGCCAGAAAATTCCTCTCGTGAATATTGCACCTTTCGCAAGCACATAGGTCACATTTTTGAAGAATGTTTTACGCGTCAGAGGGAAGAAGCGTCTAATAATGCTAATTATAATACCCAATCTGATCGAAATTACAATTCTAGGGCTCGCAATCGCAGCCAGTCGCGTTCTTTTTGTGCCAAAATTGTTTGCCATCGCATTTGAATTCGCAAAATAGACATCAATCTCAGTCACAATATCGTAACTCTAGTCAACATCGTCCATCTAACTATGCAAATAATGATAACCGCTTTGAACCTAAGCAAGCATGATCAAATTATAGGCAAAATCGTAATGATTTTACCAAAATTTGCGTGCTAATAATCAAAATTCGCGTTATGATAATCGCAACAATACTCAATTGCAACAAAATGCACTTTTTGTGCAGTTCCCAAACGAACAGCGTGGAACTTATTATAATTCTAGTTATCGCAATGACAACAATTTTAATCACCCATACGTCACATATACAGCAGATAACCAACCCACCATGAATGCGCCCCCACCACAGCCAACCCTTACATCTCCTCATGATGTAAACACGGTTACTGCAAAAGGGCCAGAGACTAACGCGCATCCTAATTTATTCGCATCGCAAGAATTTCTCAAAGAGTACAAACGTTTACAGCGTCATCTCGCGACTTATGAAAAACTCAATTTACCTCCAACTAAAATCATAGACTCTAATATTCCTATTGTAAGCCATGCTGGGACGAATTTGCCCACTATTCTTGTTAAAGTTCATGGCGTTGATGTACCCACTCTCATTGATACGGGGTCACAGGTCACCATGATGACCACATCTGCATTTTTGCGGCTAGGTTTTAATTTACCACCGAAACAAGTCTCACAAGTTGTACATGGCGTAGGCGAAATCACCGCAGTAGTTCGTTATAAAGTAAATATGACTCTTACTATCGCGGAACAATCCATCTCCACTTCAGCGCAACCATTGACTGATGTTGATCGTGCACCTGCACCTCGATTTATCAGTCAAATGAGCGTTTTTAACCGATTATTTTATCCTGACCAGTTTTTCGTGCGCAACCGGTTTTTTATCACAACCGGAATGATGCTGTACGAAGTGCCGTTACAGTATTTGGTAGTCCACCGACACCTCGAACCACCGAGTGTGGTGACTGATGGAATTGCGCACCAAATTTGACCAGAATTTTTACCACACCGAATGTGCCCAGCGCCTGATCATTTAGCGCCAATACTAATATTGACGCGTCAAATGGTCAATATTTTTGATACCTTCCGAGAGTTTCAATCTGAATACAAATCGGAGTATCGATTTTTGACGATCTTTTCAATGGTAGACGTCATGCACACCAAAGTGCTTTTGGAATTTTTAGACCGAAAGTTCCACTTTTATGCGTATGCCTATGGCAATGCCGCGATAGGCTGGCGCATGGTGGAACAGCTACGTCGTATGTTGCGCGTAGCTTTCCTTGGCGAATCATACACACCTTCGCCAAGTGAGGCTTTTCCGGAGTTCCCGGAGTTGACCAGGCGAATCAAAAATCCAACCGTTTTGCACAACATGATTCGCCAAATTTGGCTAGCAACCGATCCGGCCCTTGAAGTACTGGTTCAGTTTGACCGTTTTCGAGGTCGCCAAAAATCCGTCTTTTACCTTAAACACCGTATCAAAGGTGATTTGGAGAAAATTCGTAAAGAGAGATGACAGGCATCCTCACAAGATCCTACAGGGTCCTCGGCAAGCCTTGAAATGCCCAAAGTCGATCTATCTCCTGATGCTCAAATTGAAATGCGTAGAGCCCGCATGACGATCGAACAATGCGATCGTGCAAATCTTGCTTCTGAGATGCCCAGGCGTGCGTCAAAATTACGCACCGCCGGCTCTCTTGCCAAAACTTCAGGCACTTGCCATATGTCTGAGGATGAGCATAAGGAAAGATTGAACAGATTTTATGACACAAAATTCGAGCATACTTTGCGTCAGTTGAAAAATTTGGAAAAAGAATGAGTCAAAAGGCTTGTCCACGTGGAAGTTGCAGCAAAATTAAGAGCTCGTGCAAGCCAAAGGGGATCTGGGCGGCAAGAACCGCAGTCATCCCGGCAAGGATATGCACAAATGCATCATTGTTCACAATCACATGTACAATTGCAGGCACCAGTAAAACCACACACACAGACTCACACACAACCGCAGACCCAACCGCGGCAGCATCAATTTACGGAATTGCGTCCGCATTCCGAGGCATATTCACAGGCGGATGCTGGTCATATGTTGCGCCCGCGACAGCAGCAGCCTTATGAATATAGCCGTCAGTCACAGTCAAACAGAGGAGCTCATCAGCGTCGGTCGCAATCGCATCAACAACAGCAATGGGATCAATCGTATCGATCACCGTCTGGTCAAGATCAATCAGCCATCGGGGTCTATCAACCACAACCTCGACCGGGTCCATTATTGCCCAAACCGTGGCCTGTTACGCAACCACAACAGCGCCCACGTGAAACTTCACGCGAAGATTCATTTGGTTTTCATCCGGATCAATTTTCCACTCCGGTGCCACCCACACCGCGTCATTACGCGGATGACTACGAGGACGATGACGATGATGAGGATGATAGTTGTCCAGTCGACCCACATCAAAGCTTACGCCAACATATGTACGGGCGTAGGCATTCGCCATATCAATATCGCGAGCGTTTGAATACGCGTTGCGAACCCGAATTGGAGCATGACTATTTTCAACGCCAACGTCGCCGTGGAAAACCGCGTGGCTCGAAGGCCAATTATCAGGATCGCTATTAATTTACAACTTCGATGTACAGAACTTTTTGAACTCTGCGCCAGGCGTCAAATTTGACCAGCAGCTTTTCGTCGTTTTTCGTTTTTTGTCCTGATGTGGATCCCAGGACTTTGCGCTTCGTTTATTTTCTGTGTAATTTTTTCTTGTCATTTTTTCTTGCTGTAATTTTTGATTGATGGTGCTTAATTTTTCTCTTTCCTCGTTATCTCGCATAATTTGCCATTCCTCGTTTTATCATTACCTCGTGTTTTAACTCGTCAGTGTCTTTAATTTTTGCTCAGCATAATCTTGCCTTATCATTCCGTGTCTTAAATTTTTGCTCAATAGCGGTATTACTATTATGAGTAGTTAAGCGGGTCCCCCTAGGGCGTGTGCAAAGTATAGCCCGTGCTTAAGCATAGGCTGTGTTGAAGCATAGTCCTGTGTTGAAGCATAGGCTATATGTTTTGTGTTTCGATCTAGGTGATGACGTCACACTATAGTTAACCTCAACTATGGGGTATACTGGAGACTATATTAAATTTGCGGATCAAGTCAACCAGGTATACTTTACACTACAGCAAGAGTGATGCAGGGGGGATATACTAAAAATGGGGGAATCTATCAGAATTTTATTTTTGGGGGATAACTATGAACACCGCTTATCATACTAAATGCGTACAATATTCTAACTTGGGTATCACCTGACCACTTTACACTTTACACTCGAGTAGTTTACACCAAATCATAAAACCGCTATAAGGCGTCTTGTATTAATTCATGGTTCAGTAAAGAACTTCGAAGAAGTTCTATAGAAGTTCTATAGAAGTTCGATAAAGAGCTTCGAAGAAGTTCTATAGAAGTTTGATAAAGAAGTTCGAGGAAGTTCTATTGAAGTTCTATAGAAGTTCGATAAAGAACTTCGAAGAAGTTCTATAGAAGTTCTATGGAAGACTGTCGAACTTCGGAAAAGTTCTACAGAAGTTCGATAAAGAACTTCGAAGAAGTTCTATAGAATTTTCGATAAATAACTTTGATCGAAGTTCTATAAAAGACTATCGAACTTCGATAACACGCTAATTGATAAATTTTCAATAGAACTTCGATAGAATGCACATCGAAGTTCGTCTAACTTCGAGACAAAGTGCTGCAAATCTTTAATAGAACTTCGATGTTGTGCAAATCGAAGTTGGGCCTAAGTTCGACAAACCTTTTATATAACTTTGATAGTGAGCAAATCGAAGTTCGACAGATCTTTTATAGAACTTCAACAAACATACAAGTCGAAGTTCTAAGAGACCAAAAAAATGAGGTCATAGAACTTTGAGTGAGCAAATAGCAAGGGTCATTTAAATTTTATGGGTACCTAAGTACCTATAGCTCCTAATGCATGCTTCCTTGTTGAATAATAACCTTGAATTAAATTGATTTTCGGTATCCCATTTCCGAGTCGTGTAAAACAGACTATAATTAATGCATGCGCCTACATAATTTATGCTCATGTTTATTGGCGATAGCATGACCTTGCACTCATCTGTTTTGCGACCCAAAGACGTTTTTCTATACGCACCTTCAAAACGTTCTTGCTAGGAAAAGATCTACGACTTGACTTGATTGGCATTTGGAAATCCAGAAAGATATTTAATTGCAAGAAATGGAATAAGGCAAAGCTTTTTTGCAAGCATAAATCGATAAGATCAAAGCTCACGCTTATGTTTAATCGAGGATTTTTCATCTGAAATTTAATTTTGTCATTTTCAACCAATTTTTACAGGTATAAACAAAGCAGCACAATTGCGATTTAAATTCTAAAATTAGATGAGCGATATTTTTCCAATTTATAACGCTGGTTCGAATGAAGGAGCTCTTTTCTAATATTTAGTCTTAGCTTAATTTTATGATCCCTCAAAAAATGTTTTAAGTTCGAAACCTTCAATTTTAAAATTTTACGACAATTTTAATTTTAAAAAATTGTTTTTGCACGGCATATTATATTTAAAAAATGTAATAACTTTGAAATTTGTATTGAAATTTTAATTTTAAATGGTTTTTAAAATATTAACAATTTTTCAAATGAAGATGAAAACAACTGTGTAGGTTAGTCGGTCTGATGCAAGTTCGGTCGTTTTAGAACTATTTCCGGCATTGGCAGATTGCGATTATAGCATTTATCTGATCTGATGTATAATTATCGTGAACCTCGGCTTAGTGTCGATTAAAATTCTTAGAATTTAAGCACAAAGTAACAAGTGAAACAGACAAGTTACCTACATAGTTTACGAAGCTGACATGCGCTATGCAGTAAGAAATATGCATAGGTATAGATAATTAATGAGCACAGCTTTTTTGCACATTAAGTATACCTATGTAATTCGGCTCTTTACTGTGTGTATGCGACGCTAAAAGCAGCATGTAGGGAGCGCACATTATGCTATATATCATTCCCAGTGCTTTAAGTCATTCGTGCCTAATAATGGGGTTGAGGTTGGCTGCTTTGACAGAAATCTATCCTACTGTAGCTCCACGTATTTGAGGACGAGGTCAACATCACAAACCTACATAGTACATGTACGAGTATATTTACGCACGCACTCCATGCAGGCAGGCCGCTAATAAGGCACAAATTGTTTCATCCTGACTGGAGAAAAAATCTGTTTTTCTTCTTCATAACGTAGTATGGTGGCAGGGCCTAAAGGTATAATCTACAAAACGGAGTTCCGGAATGGAATTGGGAAACTTTATTCAGGTAGCCAATTTTAATTAATTGACTGAATTAGAAAAAGGATGGGTATACAATATGCGAGATAATCAAAAACAAGATGGAAAAATCAAATTTTTATTTCATTGTTTCGTGAACTAGGCGAAATTAAATTAAAATAAAAGAAAGTCAGCACTCAAGAAAGTGTAGGCTGAAAATTTGTCGATATACGTAGGTGCCTGATTTTCGGTTTTTTGACAAATGTCCTCAATTTAAAAACAACTTTAGAATGAATATGTCTTTACAGAATAATTATGTTGAATTTTTTACAATCAAATTCAATTAACAAACCATTTTCACTGTTTTAACACGTGTTTTGAACCTTTAATGGTTTGCTTTATGATTTTCGGAGTCTTATCGATTAGTAAAAGTTGTTCAATTAAACGCATTACGTCGACGTGGATGCATTAAATGAATGAGAACATCGGCTAATTGGCTTGACTACGAATACAAATGCCCGTTCGTTAGGTTGGGTTCCTAGAAAATAACGGTTCTTGCCTTTCATATGTTAATTTTTACCTGCGCGTTAGTCGGACGGACTGTGTGTTCTGTCCGTTTGACCATCAATACAGCATCTTGCCTTAAATAAGCATTGCCTACACATGCCACGATGACATGTCCAATGACCCCTGCCCTATCGTGATGTCCTTTCTACTCGCCATTGTTTGATTCAACTCATAAATCAACTCAAGCGCACATTCATGATTTGCTATACAGTGTAATACTAGCGAACGAGATGTCGCCATACCTGGGCATGGCGGGTTTTGGGGGTATGCGTATGCACCACCAAAGGGTATGCCTATGCACCCCCATAAACCAAATCTGGGGGGTGCACGGTATGTGGCCACCTCCAGAATTCAATTTTTAAAAATTTTTTCCGTTTTTTTTCGCAATTTTTTTGTGGCCAATGGATAGTGCTCGATAAGTAACGTGTTTTTTGTCATAACACCATACCTGGGCGTGGGGCGGGGGTAGGAAAGGGGGTTTGCACTCCCCCAGAAACCAATGTACCCCCAGAATTCAATTTTTGAATTTTTTTGTTTTTTTTTCGCGATTTTGTGATGCCAATGGATAGTGCTTGATGAGAAACGTTGAAAAATGGTGTTTTTTCGCCATATCGTGCACCCCCAGATTTTTTGACCTTTGAAAAAAATCTTGCACCCCCAGAACTTTGGTGCCGCCCATTCCTGGGAGTGGAGGGGGGTTTGGGAGGTATGCACCCCCGAGAAACCAAAATACCTCTCCCGAATTCGATTTTTGAAATTTTGTTGTCTTTTTCACAAGTTTTTGATGTTAATGGATAGTTCTCGATAAGAAACGTTGAAACATTGTTTTTTTCCGCCATACTATTTTTAAGGCCATTTTTTGACCTTTGAAAAAATCTTGCACCCCACCCATCTCCCAGAACTTTGGTGGCGCCCACCTATGGCGGTCGCCAAACATAACGAAAAATAAAATTAATATGGACATTCAAGTCTAAACATTTTCAATCAGATGCAAGAGCTTCAAAACGCGATTGTGATCTAGAATTTATAATTCCAACCACACATTTAGAAATTGATTTTAATCTGATATCAGAAGTCCAGACTTAACACTAATGAACTAAATACTTAAGTTAGCTTTTAAAAACAATATTTTTTCAAATTTTACGCGTCTAAAATTAAAATTTCAATATGAAGTTTAGAGTTATTACATTTTTGATAATATAATATACGTACGGAAACAATTTTTTAAAATGAAAATTTTTGTAAAATTTCGAAATTTTTTGAACTTAAACCATTTTTTGAGGGATCATAAAATTAAGCTAAGACTAAATATTAGAAAAGAGCTCCTTCATTCGAACCAGCGTTATAAATTGGAAAAATATCGCTCATCTAATTTGAGAATTTAAATCGCAATTGTGCTGCTTTGTTTATACCTGTAAAAATTGGTTGAAAATGACAAAATTAAATTTCAGATTAAAAACCCTCGATTAAACATAAGCGTGAGCTTTGATTTTATCGATTTATGCTTGCAAAAAAGCTTTGCCTTATTCCATTTCTTGCAATTAAATATCTTTCTGGATTTCCAAATGCCAATCAAGTCAAGTCGTAGATATTTTTCTAGCGAGAACGTTTTGAAGGTGCGTATAGAAAAACGTCTTTGGGTCGCAAAACAGATGAGTGCAAGGTCATGCTATCGCCATTAAAGATGAGCATAAATTATGTAGGCGCTGCAGCACTTCGTCTCGAACTTAGACGAACTTCGATGTGCATTCTATCGAAGTTCTATTGAAAATTTATCAATTAGCGTGTTATCGAAGTTCGACAGTCTTTTATAGAACTTCGATCAAAGTTATTTATCGAACTTCTATAGAACTTCTTCGAAGTTCTTTTCCATAGAACTTCTGTAGAACTTCTTCAAAGTTCTTTATCGAACTTCTATAGAACGTCTATAGAACTTCTTCGAAGTTCTTTATCGAACTTCTATAGAACTTCTATAGAACTTCTTCGAAGTTCTTTATGTTTGTATGTATGTATGTTTGTGCCGGGTTGGCTCCGGCCCAATAAAATTTGATGGGCTGATATTTTGGGCGGATGTCGGTCCAATGGGGGAAGGAGCCGTAGCGATCTTGAAATTTCGACAAACGCACCCATTGGCCCTGGGCAGGGAAGGAGCAGGGTTAGGCCCCCTGTGCTATAAGCCTCCACGATTTCGAGATGGCCGATTTTTGCCATTTTTTTCAAAACTTAGTTTATACTGTTTGTATAGGGATACCCCGGCCAAGAGGAGCATGCCTGGCGACACTATGTACATTGTTATATGTTATAGCATTGGTCGGCACTGTGAAACATCAAAATACGGGTTTAACCAAATGATGCTATAACATAGGCAATTTTATAAGACAGGCATGGTATGAGATACTATGTGCAACAAGATAAGCAATGCTATAAGATAGGACGTGATATAAGATACTCTGTGCTACAGGATAGGCAATACATAAGATAGACGTGATATAAGACACCCCGTGCTACAAGATAGGCAATGCTATAAGATAGAACGTTATAAAACGATACCCCGTGCTACAAGATAGGCAATGCTATAAGATAGGAAGTGATATAAGATACCCCGAGCTGCAAGATAGGCAATGTTTTAAGATAGTATGGGATATAAGATACCCTGTGCTACGAGATAGGCAATGCTATAAGATAGGTTTGGTGCAGATACCCTGTCTGTGCCATAACATGCAGTGATATAAGATAGGAGATACCATCAGCTATAACATATCACGTGATATATGACACCCTTTGCTACAACAAACAAAAATTTTTAAAACATCAAAAATATGGTTTGACCGAAAAATTTTTCAAAACATCCTAAAACATCAAAAATATGGTTTGACGAAAAAATTTTCCATAACATCCCAAAACATCAAAAATATGGGTTTGATTAAAAAAATTTTCCAAAATATCCTAAAACATCAAAAATATGGTTTGACCGAAAAAATTTTCCAAAACATCCCAAAACATCAACAATATGGGTTTTATTGAAAAATTTCCAGAACACCCCAGAATATCAAAAATATGATTATGGCTGAACAATTTTCAAAACCATTCTGTAACGTCAAAAATATGGATTTTATCAAAAAATGGTTGACAAAAGACATTCTAAAAAAATCCAAAAATAAAATATGGTTTGTACCAACAATTTTTTTAGAAATATCCCAAAAACATCAAAAGTCTTGAAAAATAAAAAATACAAGAGACATATTAATTCCATATAGCTATCAGGCCTAAGTTCAGCCCGGGCAACGCCGGGCAGCTCAACTAGTTAATTATAGTCTGTTTCACATGACTCGGAAATGGGCTACCGAAAATCAATACAATGCCAGGTTGCAACAAGGAAGCATGTACATATGTATTTAGGAGCTATATGTAGGTAGGTACTTAGGTACCTATTATTTGCTCACTCAAAATTCTATGAACTCGTTTTTTGGTCTCTTAGAACTTTGATTTGTATGTTTGTTGAAGTTCTATAAAAGATCTGTCGAACTTCGATTTGCTCACTATCGAAGTTCTACAAATAAAAGTGTAAATGTAGGAGCCTGCGTCTACAAGAGCGACACAGACCGGCCTAACATTACCTTCGAGATTTACCTAGGTACGTAGGTACTTAAGTCTACGCTTAGCGCTGGCCCCGATCGCGCAGCCCTGGATAGCTTTCGATCTTTGGACCCTTAGAGACCTTACGGCTTCGATCCCCTCAGCCCTAATATTGCTGGCTGCTTCTTGTCGGGTGATCTCAGCAGCTACGCCCTAAGACCTAAGGCTACCTACCTAGTCTCGGTATTTGCCGCGGAGGTCAGTTGACCTATCTCAAGCTCAAGTTGAATATTTAACTTATTTTCCAATCAGTGCCTTGTTCAGAAAGGTTTTTGGTTCCTAATATGTATAGCACAATAGACTATGAAAACAACAACATCGAGCTCTAACCTGATCAATCATCTCTTAAAAATTAGATAATATTTTTGATCAATTTTTGGTTTGAGAAATAAATTAAGATTTCCAAATAGCATAAGTAAACATATGGGATTTACCTATCCGTCCACTCAGATGAGTTGCAATCCTCGACGTAGGAGTGGCCGACCTAACCCTCGGTATATCCGAAAACCCCTGGGTAGGTTTTTCTCTATTTTATTTCGACGAAGAATTCACGGCCTGTAGCCGGACAACCACAATAGAAGCAAAAAGAAAAACGAAAACGTACGGACTATACAATCGTACGACGGCCAACCAGACTGCCAACAAACACACTCTAACTACATTGGCCTCAAGAGACCATTACAGTAAAATAAACGAAGATCAAATTAACGTAATACTGAATCACTTTTATCTCAGATCGAATGTTCTCGATTAACATAAGCGGTATGCATTAAACAATTACTATTATCATACACTTAACTCTATGCTACCGGACAAGTATCTTAATGTTTTTTATTATTGAAAATTGGGGAAATAATGGGAAGACCGAAGGCATAGCCCACAGTGCACTATCGTAGATAGCTACTAGTATTGGCTATGTTATGGCTATCGCGAACTGCTAAGGCAAGTTCGCCTATACGTGTAACTCTCGCAGTTACACTCCCCCACGTATAGAAAAAAAATTAGAAACGAAGTGGAGAATTTTTTCGGGGGTACACCAACGCCACTAGCGTCTACAACGCTTCTACAACTCGGCACTCCGGCGTTCGCAACGCCTCTACTCTGGCGTCCGCAACGCCTCATCCTGAGCAAACGTGAAAAACGAAAATAAAAGAACAAAAAAATAACAAATAACGATAACAAATAACGGTCAACGCATGACCTCGTTCGCACTCAGGAAACTCTCTGAGCAACACTCTCAATGGCGCTAGGTATAACTATATTGTTGCCCGAGTAATGATGAACTCCGGTCTTGGACAGCATTGCATAATATTCGATCATGCTGTCCAATTAGCCTCCTTCAGTCCCCGGGTAATGAGAAAAATTTTGAGTTGAAAAAGTTTAAAGATTGGGTATAAATTAACCCCTTGTCCATTAAAGAGTTAAGGTACCATAATAGTAACACCGCTATTTGAGCAAAAGAAAAATTAAGACACGGAATGATAAGGCAAAATTATGCTGAGCAAAATTAAAGTCACTGACGAGTTAAAACAAGAGGTAACGATAAAAACGAGAAAAAATGGCAAATTATGCGAGATAACGGGGAAAATACGAGCACCGTCAAAGAAAAATTTACAGCAAGAAAGAAAAAATGACAAGAGAAAAAATTACACAGAAAATAAACGATACGTGAAGTCCTGGGATCCACATCAGGACAAAAAACGAAAAAATGACGAAAAAGCTGCTGGTCGAATTCGACGCCGATCGCAGAGTTCCAAAAAGTTCTGTACGTCAAACTTGTGAATTAATATCGATCCTGATAATTGGCCTTCGAGCCATGCGGTTTTCCGCGACGTCGTTGACGTTGAAAATAATTGCGATCCGATTCGGGTTCGCGACGCGTATTCGAACGTTCGCGATATTGGTATGGCGATTGCCTACGCCCGTACATATGTTGGCGTAAGCGTCGATGTGGATCGACTGGGCGATCGTCGTCCTCAAAATCGTCGTCGTCCTCGTAGTCGTCCGCGTAACAACGCGGTATAGATTGCACCGGAGTAAATAATTGCTCCGGCGTAAAACCAAAAGTTTGTTCGCGTGAAGATTCGCGTGGACGCTGTTGTGATTGCGTAACAGGCCACGGTTTAGGCAAAAGTGGACCGGGTCGAGGTTGTGGCTGATAGACCCCGGTGGCTGATTGACCTTGTTCCAACGGTGAGCGATACGACTGATCCCATTGCGGACGTTGACGGGATTGTGACCGGCCCTGATGAGTTCCGCGGTTCGACGGAGGCTGACGGCAATATTCATAAGGCTGCTGCTGTTGCGAGCGCGACAGATGACCAGCATCGGCCTGTGAATACGCCTCGGAACGCTCACGCAATTCCGTGAATTGTGCTGCTGCCGCGGTTGGGTCTGCGGTCGTGTATGTTGCTGTATATGTGGTTTTACTTGTGTCTGCTGTTGTACTTGTGATTGTGAGCGATGATGCGTTTGAGCATAGCGTTGCCGGGATGATTGCGGTTCTTGCCGCCTAGATCCCTTTTGGCCTAAACGAGCTCTTAATTTAGCTGCGACTTCAGCTTGAACAAGTCTTCTGACTCGTTGCTTCTCCAAATTTTTTAACCGACGCAAGGTATGCTCGGATTTGGTATCATAAAATCGATTCAATTTAGCCTTATGTTCATCTTCTGACATATGACAAACTTCTGATGATTCAGCGAGAGAACCGGCGGCGCGTAATCTTGTCGCACGCCTTGGCATTTCTGTCGCCAAATTTTCACAATCGCGTTGCTCGATCGTCATGCGTGCTCTACGCATTTCAATCTGTGCCTCCAGAGAGAGATCGACTTCGGGCATATCAAGGCTCACTGAGGATCTGCTCGGGTCCTGCGAGGATGCCTGCCGTCTCTCTTTTCGAATTTTCTCTAACTCACCTTGAATTCGGTGTTTGAGGTAAAACACAGATTTTTGTTGACCTCGGAAACGGTCAAATTGAACCGGCACTTCAAGTGGCGGGTCGGTTGCTAACCGAATTTGCCGAATCATGTTATGTAAAACATGTGGACTTTTGATTCGTGCCGTTAACTCCGGGAATTCCGAGAAGGCCTCACTTGGCGAAGGTGTATAAGATTCACCAAGGAAAGCTACGCGCAACATACGACGTAGCTGCTCCACCATGCGCCAGCCTATTGCGGCATTGCCGTAGGCATACGCAAAGAAGTGGAACTTTCTGTCCAAAAATTCCAAAAGCACTGTAGCGCGCATGACGTCTATTGTAGAGAAGATCGTCATGTGTCGATACTTTGAATCGTATAACGATTGAAATTCTCGAAAAGTATCAAAAATATCGACCATCTGACGCGTCGATATTAAGATTGGCGCTAGATGATCAGGCGCTGGAGACATTCTGTGCGGATAGAACTCTGGAAGAACCTGATGTGCAACGCCATCGATCACCTCACTCGGTGCGTTGAGGTGTGGGTGCACTACCAAATACTGTAGCGGAACTTCGTACAGCATCATTCCGGTTGTAATAAAGAACCGTATGCGCACAAAATATTGGTCTGGGTAAAACAATCGGTTAAAAACGCTCATTTTGCTGATAAATTGAGGTGCGGGCGCACGATCGACATCAGCCAAAGGCTGTGCGATTGTAGACCACACTAAAGGACGCGAGGGTGTGTCAGTCGTAGCCGCGTAATGCAGATGTGCTGCGTACACCCGGTCAAAATGCACTTGGGCACTTTCGACCAACTGGTCGTACAGACGCGTTCCTGCGACTTCACCCAGATAAGAGCGTAACTCGTGCAATACGTCAGGCGCAATATAGCACGGTGCTTCACGCGTCATGGTCTCCATCATGGTGAAAAAGTGTTGCACATAGCGTGAGCGATTTTGCACTCTTGTGCTTTCTTCCGCGGAAATACGTTCGCGAATGGCTTGAATATGCGCAGGTACTGCGACTTCTAGATTCGATGGTTGGTTTTGGATAGCCTGTGGTTGGATATTTGCCACAGTACTTGACACTCCTGTCATGGCCATAGGAGCCGTGAAACGAGTAGTAAGTGCCACTGAGCTCGACACGCCTTGTGGCGCGGAATGGGACGCGACTTGCGTGTACAACGCTACTTGCGGTACTTCATGTGCGAGTAATGTGCATTGTGGTAGTGGCGGAAAGCCTATAATCTCTGTCATGATAACATCGGGCTCAGATTGACGCTCTACCCAATCCGGCTGAGAAGTCGGTAAAGGTATGAGCGAACTGATGCCCAAGGGTGCCTGCTGGTCCGCCGCAAGCGATTGTGAGACAATCGGTTGCGAAACGGTAGTAGCCCCTTTTCGAGCCAATGCCGCGCGTGTTGTACGCGGTGGCGACAAGTTTGCTTGTCTTTCCGCCTCAGCGTCAGATAACGCCATCACTAAGCGTTTAGGAGATAAATCGTCGTCCTCAGTGGAGATAGATGGTTCTATTTCAACCATAGGCGAATCGTAAGGAATATCGGTCTGCGAAGAAATCGCAGAAGCTGGGGTACTCGAGCTAGTTGGTTTGGACTTAGGTTCGGTATCAGGTGCATGGACCGGGCCCAAAACTGAGTCGGCAACGGCCTGCGAACCCTGAACTTGTAGGTCAGGATTGTCGAACACATTAGCGTGAGCCAACGCTTCCGTTACAGAGGCAACGGTGGTGGCTGCGGCTATGGCTGCTGGCGGTTGCGGAGCTGGACCGTAAAAGTCCTCAACTGTGATTAACTCTCCGCCATCAGAATCAACTTCAACTTCAGTTGCCGTGCTGGTCGACTGACCCCGTGGTGGTTTGCGAGACGACAACGGTATACGCACTCTGGCTTTTGGGCCACTAGCTTTAACGTGCCCTTCATCGCCTTTAAACGAAATCGGCATAGGCTTTCTATCGTCGGTAATGCGATTATTTTGCGAGCAGCCTTCTATCAATATGAAGACATCGATAGTTATCAAGGCATCCATCGCTAAATAATGTTGCATATCCCGAGTTAGGGGTAAACTCCACGCCTGTCCAAAATTATCTGGCGCGGTAGGATCAATAGCCATGTCGAAGAAGAATTCAGCCAAGCGCTTTAACGTGTGTGAATGCGCTGTGATACGTAAACGACGAGTAAACGCTCTCGCCAAGGGCTGAATATCGATAAAATTTGCACTAAACGGATCTTTCCAGTGCAGTTTGTTGCGAATCTCTGCGTCAGGAATCGCCAAAATTTCCTCAAAAGTTGGACCGTATACATGAAAATACGCAAGTCGGTCTTGCGTAGGGTCATAACAAACCATATATACGTTTGGTAACCGCGTTTCGAGCAGCTGATGAAGCCCAAACGGAGGTTGTGGGAACTTTGCAAGGTCCCAGCAGAACACATGACCGTTCGCGCTCGCAACTTGGACGTAGCGTACGAATGGGCCATGGAGGTCCTGATAGGTGGGACATAGCTGCTTAAAACGCAGATCCCAGGTCTTATAACCTCTGCCTTTTCGGTCATTAACAAATTCGGAATCGTAGCCTAAGAATAACGTGCCATTGGTCATGTTAGATGGCTGAATCAAAGCCAAAATGGCCCCAAAAGACTCCTGGTCGGTGGTGATTAAAACAGTGGGTAGAAGTCTCTTCTTTGGTACACGTGGGGTAGCCAAAGGAAATCTACCAAATCTGTTCTCCCACCAGAGCTCTTGGTCGTTAATACGTTTACTATGATTTGTGGCTATATGTGTGGGTTTATGTTCTATTATTTTTGCGGTAAATGCCTCTAAACCGCCAACACAACTATCGTCATTTTGTGGCAGCGGGTCTGGTACAACCAACCCCCGCTCCAAAGCCATATTGGTCAAAGCCGAACGAAACTCATCTAGGGACGCGGGATCACGCCCCTCAAATTTGCATCGGCGACCAGCTGCCTCCAGCAATGCCTCCTTGCTTGGGGTACCTTGTGCAGCCATGGGTCTGCAAAAGGGAAAACATTAGATAATGGTACGGCATGTGCTGTTTTAGAGCCATTTAATAAACGTATAGGCGCGCAGTCCTTAGCTTTTTGTTCCCTGCCCGGTAAATCCTCAAAACTTATGACTACTGCCGGGGCAAGAGGGCGATGTGGTAATTTTACCAACACAAAATTGCCAGGGACGTACGCGTGTTTTTCCACAATTAAATCAGAATAAGGTAGTTTAGGCTCAGGCAGAAGTCTATTCCTGTGAACGAGGTGAGTGATGAGAGGATTATAGACATATGCGATTTTCGCAGTTTCAGGCGTAGGTAAGTCGATAATTCTATATGGTCCAACACGTTTGGGTGATAGTTTACCGATTTTGGGTTGAATGACTGAGGTATTATTAAGATAGACTATATCCGAGAGATTAAAATTTGTGTGCATTACGGACTTGTCATATTGCGATTTTTGCTGCTTACGCGCTTGAGTTAGATTTTGAGACGCAATTTCATGTAGATCTTGCAAAGTCAGCTTTAAATCAATGACGTATTTTTCCGCAACAGATGGTAAATTCGGATTTATCACAAAGTCATTTATGAGTAAAGTGTCAAGTGGAAATGCTGGTTCGCGACCATAAAGCATTTCAAAAGGAGATATGTTCGTTGATGATTGAGGAGTCGCACGATATGCAAATAATGCGAAAGGTAGAAATTGTTCCCAATCATACTGGGATCGTGCGCTCAGCTTAGACAAACCATCAATCAAAGTACGATTATAACGTTCCACCAACCCATCACACTGGGGGTGATATGGGGTTGTAAATATTTTTTGAACGTTTAATAGTTTACAGACTTCCGAAATTAGGGTAGATGTAAAGTTTGACCCCTGATCTGTCAAAAATTTCTTGGGAACTCCATAACGTGGTATAATTTCTCTTAGTAATAAATTTGCGATAGTTGTTGCTTTTATGTCAGAAACAGCAAAAGCTTCCACGTATTTTGTAAAATAATCCATAAAAACTACAATTTGGTCGTTTCCGGAGGGAGATCGCGGCATATGCAAACAATCGCACGCAATGAGTTCAAAGGGCGCGGATACTTCGATTGGTTGCAACGGAATGGATGTGGAATTTAATGCGACCTTACGTTGTAAGCACACATCACAATTCCTACACCACGCGATCACATCATTTTCCATGCGCGGCCACCAATAACGCATTTGTATGGCGGGCAAGATTTTGCGCGATGAAAAATGAGCTCCGAAAATAGAGTCATGAAATTCCGTTAATATAAAACGACGCAAAGATTTGGGTATGACTATTTGATGAACGACAGTTGGTGAACGCTTAGGTTGGAATCTACAAAAAAGTACATCGTTTACGAGAAAAAATTCATCACGATATTTTTTCGTTGTTAAGTCATTCAATGCGATGCGAATTTTATGCAATTTGTCATCTGCACGTTGCTCAGCGAGTAAACGCGCAGGTGTTAGCATTTCGGCTTTTTCAGCATTGGTAAGTAACAGGCGTTCACGAAATGTAGGTGGTTTTGTATTAGTAGGATCGGTTTGCGCAGTAGGATTATTATTTTGCGCATTTGGATGATTAGTTGGTGCAGTAGGCGCATTATCGCGCGATCGGTCAGGTGGAACCGATTCATCATCTGACTCAGAGTCTTCCGATTCTAAATTTGCGATGTTAACGACATTTTTGCGCTCGAGTTTATACTTTCGTTCTGCATGATCATATTTAGGATGTCGTGAAAGAAGATCAGCTGCGCAGTTATATGCACCAGGAACATAAACGATATCATATTCGTATTCTTGTAACTTGAGACCCCAACGGCGTAATCGACTCGATGGGTCTTTAACGTTTACTAGCCAGGTTAACGCTTGATGATCAGTTTCGACAATAAATTTTTTACCGTAAAGATAATGTCGATAATGCTTGATGGCCCACACTACCGCTAATGCTTCTTTTTCCGAAGTAGCATAGTTACATTTGGCAGAATTTAGCACGCGACTAGCGTAGCTAAGAATAAAACGATTTTTGGATGGTAAGTGTTTTTGCATCAAAATAGCACCTAACGCATAGTTACTTGCGTCAGTTGTTAAAATAAATTGGTGCTCATCATCGAATTTTGGTAGTTGCAAAATAGGTGGGGACGTAAATGCTTTCTTCAGAAGCTCAAAGGCGGTTTGGTGTTCAGCCTTCCAGCAAAATTCGACATCTTTACGAAGAAGATGGAATAACGGTTTAGCGATTTTAGCTAGATCTTTAACGAATTTCTTAAACCATTGGACTAAACCGAGGAATTTCTGCAACGATTTCACGGTTTTTGGCACAGGAAACGACATTAAATCTGCGACTTTAGACATATCAGGAGCGATGCCCATTGCACTTATGCTGTGGCCAAGAAATTTTACCTCTGCATGCGCAAGATGGCATTTATCAGGCTTTACACGTAAGTTTGCCTTTTTAAGAGCAATAAAGACATTCTCAAGATCTTTTAAATGTTCTTTGAAAGTGCGTGAAAAAATAATTATGTCGTCGATGTAAACGAGACAAGATTTCCAATTTAGACCTGCGAGCACAAGCTCCATTAGCCTTTGGAAATCTGCAGGCGCATTTTTTAAACCAAAAGGTAAAACTTCAAATTCGTAATGACCAACAGGACATATGAATGCCGTTTTTTCGCGAGATTTATTATCGAGTGGAATTTGCCAGTATCCAGATTTTAAATCTAGTGTGCTAAAATATGCAGCATTGCCTAAAGTATCGAAATAATCGTCTAGTTGTGGAAGAGGATAAACTTGCGTTTTAGTAACGTCATTTAACCGTCGATAATCGACAACTGGCCTAAGGCAACCGTCCTTTTTTCCTATGAGAAATAATGGACTTGCCCATGGGCTAGTTGTAGGTCGAATAATTTTATCCGCAAGCATTTCATTTATAATTTTCTGCATAGATTCTCGTCTAGAATGTTCAACACGATAAGTTTTTCCAACAACGGGCGGATTATCCCCTGTGTCAATATGATGTTTCATCAAGGAGGTACGTCCGAGAGGTTCGTTTTTCAATGCAAAAATTGAGTCGTATTTTAAACATAGTTCACGAATTTGTTGCTGTTGTCTAGAATCAACGGCGGAGCCGTTTAAAGCTCTATTTATTGATGCAAAAAGTTCTGGTGTCCTATCATCAAAAGATGAAACATGTGACACAACTTCGGCATCAGAGGTTAAAGAACCTATTATTTCACCAGAGTCAATGCGAATTGGCGCTTTAGAGATGTTACAAACGCGAACAGGTATTAAAGGTTGTGAAGCATCGACTATAGACGGAGCAACAAAAAGTGAAGTTTTTTCCATAAAATCGGGATTTGGTTCGAATAATGCGAAATCAAAATTGCAAGAACCGTGACTTATATAGCCAGGTGTAATTAATTCATGCCTAGCTTGTATTATAACAGGCTCAGGTAACGAAACATGCACACACACAACACCAGAGGTAGTTGCGTTGGGTTTTGCGCGAAATTGCAATTTTTCATGAGATGAAAGTAAATTAACCTTTATGCCATTTATAAAAGCACAGCGCTCAATAGGATTAACCCACATGAGTGCGGATTCGCAAAAATCATATCCTAAGAGCATGTCTTCCGGCAAATGATCAATTATAGCTACTGAGGTAGAAATAGATTGTTCCACACGATTGTTAAAGTCATATTTACTTTATAACGAACGACTGCAGTGATTTTGCCTACACCATGTACGACTTGTGAGACCTGTTTAGGTGGTAAATTAAAACCAAGACGTAAGAATGCAGACGTGGTCATCATGGTGACCTGTGAACCCGTATCTATGAGAGCAGGTACGTCAACGCCATGAACTTTAATGAGAATGGTGGGTAAATTTGTCCCAGCATGGCTTACAATAGGAATATTAGGATCTAAAGTCTTAGATGGAGGTAGATTAATTTTTTCGTAAGTTGCGAGACGGCGTTGTAAACATTTGTACTCTTTGAGAAATTATTGCGATGTGAATAGATTGGGACGCGCACTAGATTCTGGCCCCTTCGCAATAACCGTGTTTACATTATGAGGAGATGTAAGGGTTGGCTGTGGTGGGGGCACATTCATGGTGGGTTGGTTATCTGCGGTATATGTGACATACGGGCGATTAAAGTTGTTATCGCTGCAGTAATTTGAGTTATAGTATATACCACGCTGTTCATTTGGGAATTGCACAAATGGTGTATTTTAGCTGCGGTTGATTATTATAACAATTATTGTAATGCGAATTTTGATAATTAGCACGCAAATTTTGGTAATAATCATTACGATTTTGCCTACAATTTGATCGTGATTGCCTCGATTCAAGGCGGTTATCATTATTTGCATAGGTAGATGAACAATGTTGACTAGAGTTATGATATCGTGATTGAGATTGATGTCTACTTTGCGAATTCGAACGCGATGGCGAACGATTTTGATGCAAAAAGAACGCGATTGGCTGCAATTGCGAGCCATAGAATTATTATTTCGATCAGGTTGGGTATTATGATTAGCATTATTAGACGTTTCTTGCCTTTGCCGCGTGAAACATTCCTCATAAATGTGACCTATGCGCTTGCAAAAGGTACAATATTTACGAGAAGAACTTTCTGGTTTCTCAGCACGCGAGGAGCGATGAAACGTTCTATGATGCGAACGATTTGAATCATTTTGATTAGATGCGCAAGGAGTATCTTTAGGTACTGTACTGCCTACAGCAGCAGCTGTTACCGATACGTAAGGCGTTAGTGCCTTTTTATCCTCAAATTCTTTGTTAGCAAATTCAGCGCTTAGCACATTGTCCAAAAATTCAGCTAATGATGCTCTAGGTTTTTTGTGATATGCCTCTTTCGAAATGTGTGGTAATAAACCTTCTTTTAATTGATGTCACATTGAATTATTGAAATGTGGCGAGTCAACTTCAAGATAAGGATCAGATTTGATTAACTCTTTGCGAAGCGAGAGATAATAAGCTTTGACCGATTCGTTAGGCTGCTGTTTGTGTGACAAAAAACGATTAAAGAGCGCACTCGGTGTCCATTGGACAAAATTCGGTTATTAGCGCTTGTTTCGTTTTTGAATACGATTGTTGTATATCAGCAGGTAACGAACGGTATAAATGCATAGCATAAGGATCAAGAAATCCAGTTGCGAATTTTAGACGATCAGCTTTGTCAATATCATAGGTATTGGCAAGTGATTCAAATTCTGCAAAATATGCTTTTATATCCGTTTAATCGCCATCAAAAAATTTTTATTAGCAATTGCAATTTGCATTTGTGTCAAGAATGGTCCGCAATTCAAGGAATCAGCAAGACGTGATTCACCACGCAAGCTTTCAGATGAAGAACCTGAACTATAACAATGACGTCGTCTGCGCGATCTGCTTTTGCGACACGAGCGACGACTGCGCGGGCGATCATAGCTATTAGATGAACTTTCATCAGAAAATTTGACATGTTTTCTCCTACTGGATGATTCAGGTAGGGGCGCAGATTCACTTTGCAAATTTGCAGATTCATTATTAATGCCAGATAAATTTATGTCAATTGGTTGCATTTCGATATTAGAAGAATGCAAAATAGGATTATTGGGTGGTATTTCCACATTTATGGGATTAGGTACATAGTTATTTGGTAATATTTCGCCTTGAGGTGGAAAATACTGCAGCGGTGGTGGATTCAATTGCTGCTGCAAATTCGTAGTAGAAGGATTAGGTACGAAAGAAGGCGCATTACGATTTAAAGGCAGCGAAGGCCGAGATCGCGACGTCTGCAAAATCAGTACCGATGGCTGCAAAATCGTAGGTATGTTATCCGAAAAACCCGAGTTTTGCACTGGTTGCAAACCCGTGTTTATAGGATTCTGTGATAAATTAGATATCTCAGGCGCGCAATTCGTACAATTTTGAATGATATTTTCAGGAACAGTTTCCGAAGGTGAGCGTGAATTTGATGCGCTGTTGCCAGTGGACAACAGTGAAGATGCACAATGTGTACTTTGCGCACGATTCGCACTTTGCGCATTAAATTCAGAAAAATTTGCGCTATCAATTGAGTGGTTAACGCGCTCAGATGAATTATTCTCTATGCAATTCAAAACTGGTTGGGGTTTAAGCATAGTGCTTAGCTCCAGATGCAGTTTACGCATTTCATCCGCATTTTCCTTTTTATCTTGATCAACGCGCGTAGAAAGGTCCGAAAATTGCAAATGAATAGCTTGTAATGCTTTTAAAATAAGATCATTAGTCACATTAGCATTAGCACGCTCTTTGTTGGCATTTATGCTGTGACTATGAACACTTTCTACATCAGAATTGAGATTTTCGTGCTCCGAACTGGTTTCAGGATTATTTGCCGTATTAAGAGTAGTTGTATTATCAATCATTGTATGATTTGATGAATTATCGATATTGGGATCCGATCTAGTTATCAAAGTTTGATTAATGCGCGATCGCATGGTACTCAATAACAGTTCATCTTCGGACTGTGAATTGCTCGCGGCATTTAGTGATGCGGGTAATTTATCATTATTCGCCTTACTAGTTACGTCTCTCGTAATTGTGTCATTACTCGCAGAATTACACGCGCTATTAGAGTCAACAGGCGCGGTAGGTAATTGGCGAGCTGAAGTAGGTGGCGTAGAAGGTTTTTTCAATTTAGCGGGCGGTGTCCGCAAAACCTTTTTTCCTGCCATTTTTAGGTATCAAAAATGTCAAAAAATATGGCCTTGGGTAAAATAAATTTCAGTACGTCGAAATTTTGCCCAAAATAAATGTTTCGAATTTGGCCTTTGTCGATCCGAAAAACAGGTTTTTCCACGTAAATAGTATTTGCTTACGTGAAGTAAGATATACCTGACGTGAAATGATCGAAGACAGGTAGGACTAAGCCTAAAGCGCAAGAAAGTGTACATGGTTAGAAAAACAGGTAGGTAAGAACCTAGATGACGGAATTTCGTCGTCAGAAGAGAAAAATGATAAATCGTCGCCTGAGGGTTGACGTTTATAGAAAAATGCAAGCGTGAGAGCTGCCTTCGTCGATAGAGATCTGACGGAAATAGAAAAATAACAATGGCTTTACCACGATACACAAAATCTTTACCACGGACGCTTACTTAAATTGCACACTGCCACAATCGCGGTCGATACAGCAACAAAGGTGAACGAAATGTTACACATTCTTAGATGGCCAAAATGATAAATTTTTGGATCGAAAAATAATTTTACGATGATTGATCAGTTCGGCTGTAGCTAGCAGCCTAAAGGAGGGAACGTCCAATCTAAATGTAGGAGCCTGCGTCTACAAGAGCGACACAGACCGGCCTAACATTACCATTGAGATTTACCTAGGTACGTAGGTACTTAAGTCTACGCTTAGCGCTGGCCCCAATCGCGCAGCCCTGGATAGCTTTCGATCTTTGATCCCTTAGAGACCTTACGGCTTCGATCCCCTCAGCCCTAATATTGCTGGCTGCTTCTTGTCGGGTGATCTCAGCAGCTACGCCCTAAGACCTAAGGCTACCTACCTAGTCTCTGTATTTGCCGCGGAGGTCAGTTGACCTATCTCATGCTCAAGTTGAGTATTTAACTTATTTTCCAATCAGTGCCTTGTTCAGAAAGGTTTTTGGTTCCTAATATGTATAGCACAATTGACTATGAAAACAACAACATCGAGCTCTAACCTGATCAATCATCCTTAAAAATTAGATAATATTTTTGATCAATTTTTGGTTTGAGAAATAAATTAAGATTTCCAAATAGCATAAGTAAGCATATGGGATTTACCTATCCGTCCACTTAGATGAGTTGCAATCCTCGACGTAGGAGTGGCCGACCTAACCCTCGGTATATCCAAAAACCCCTGGGTAGGCTTTTCTCTATTTTATTTCGGACGAAGAATTCATGGCCTGTAGCCGGGCAACCAAATAGAAGCAAAAAGAAAAACGAAAACGTACGGACTATACAACGTACGACGGCCAACCAGACTGCCAAAAACTCTCTCTAACTACATTGGCCTCAAGAGACCATTACAGTAAAATAAACGAAGATCAAATTAACGTAATACTGAATCACTTTTATCTCAGATCGAATGTTCTCGATTAACATAAG
>JAVLUZ010000142.1:2026225-2049737 GCA_036768485.1 Mermis nigrescens
ACCTTTTTCCTGCCATTTTTAGGTATCAAGAATGTCAAAAAATATGACCTTGGGTAAAATAAATTTCAGTATGTCGAAATTTTGTTTGTTTTGGGCAAAATAAATGTTTCAAATTTGGCCTTTGTCGAGTCAAAAACAGGTTTTCCATAAATAGTATTTCCTTACGTGAAGTAAGATATACCTGATGTGAAATGATCGAAAACAGGTAGGACTGAGCCTAAAGCGCAAGAAAGTGTACGTGGTTAGAAAAACAGGTAAGGTAAGAACCTAAATGACGGAATTTCGTCGTCAGGAGCAAAAAATGATAAATCGTCACCTGTGGACGACGCTTATTGAAAAATGCGAGCGTGAAAGCTGCCTTCGTCGATGAAGGTTCAACGGGAATAGAAAAATAACGATGGCTCTACCGAGATACACAAAATCTTTACCACGGACGCTTACTTAAATTGCGAACTGCCACGATCGCGGTCAATACAACAACAAGGTGAACGAAATGTTACACATTTTTAGATGGCCAAAATGATAATTTTTGGATCGAAAAATAATTTTACGATGATTGATCAGTTTGGCTGTAGCTAGCAGCCTAAAGGAGGGAACGTCCAATGTAAATGTAGAGCCGCCCTATGTCTACAAAGAATCGGCACAGGACGGATACATTTGCCTTCGAGATTTACCTAGGTACGTAGGTACTTAAGTCTACGCTTAGTGCTGGCCCCGATCGCGCAGCCCTGGATAGCTTTCGATCTTTGGACCCTTAGAGACCTTACGGCTTTGATCCCCTCAGCCCTAATATTGCTGGCTGCTTCTTGTCGGGTGATCTCAGCAGCTACGCCCTAAGACCTAAGGCTACCTACCTAGTCTCGGTATTTGCCGCGGAGGTCAGTTGACCTATCTCAAGCTCAAGTTGAATATTTAACTTATTTTCCAATCAGTGCCTGGTTCGAAACGTTTTTGGTTCCTAATATCGTGTAGCACAATAGACTATGAAAACAACAACATCGAGCTCTAACCTGATCAATCATCTTTAAAAATTAGATAATATTTTTGATCAATTTTGGGTTTGAGAAATAAATTAAGATTTCCAAATAGCATATATAAACATATGGGATTTACCTATCCGTCCACTAAGATGGGAAGAAGTCCTCGACGTGGGGTGGCCGACCTAACCCTCGGTATATCCGAAAACCTCTGGGTAGGCTTTTCTCTATTTTATTTCGACGAAGAATTCACGGCCTAGCTGCCGGACAACAACAATAAAGCAAAAAGAAAACGAAAACGTACGCGACTATACAATCGTACGACGGCCAACGAGACTGCCAACAACACTAACTACATTGGCCTCAAGAGACCATTACAGTAAATTAAACAAAGATCAAATTAACGTAATACTGAATACACTTTTATCTCAGATCGAATGTTCTCGATTACACAAGCGGTATGCATGAAACAATTACTATTATCATACACTTAACTCTATGCTACCGGACAAGTATCTAGATGTTTTTTATTATTGAAAATTGGGGAAATAATGGGAAGACCGAAGGCATAGCCCACAGTGCACTATCGTAGATAGCTACTAGTATTGGCTATGTTATGGCTATCGCGAACTGCTAAGGCAAGTTCGCCTACACGTGTAACTCTCGCAGTTACACTCCCCCACGTATAGAAAAAAAATTTGAAACGAAGTGGAGAATTTTTCGGGGGTACACCAACGCCACTAGCGTCTACAACGCTTCTACAACTCGGCACTCTGGCGTTCGCAACGCCTCTACTCTGGCGTCCGCAACGCCTCATCCTGAGCGAACGTGAAAAACGAAAATAAAAGAACAAAAAAATAACAAATAACGATAACAAATAACGGTCAACGCATGACCTCGTTCGCACTCAGGAAACTCTCGAGCAACACTCTCAATGGCGCTAGGTAGAACTATATTGTTGCCCGAGTAATGATGAACTCCGGTCTTGGACAGCATTGCATAATATTCGATTATGCTGTCCCATTAGCCTCCTTCAGTCCCCGGGTAATGAGAAAAATTTTAAATTGAAAAAGTTTAAAGATTGGGTGTAAATTAACCCCTTGTCCGTTAAAGAGTTAAGGTACCATAATAGTAACACCGCTATTTGAGCAAAAGAAAAATTAAGACACGGAATGATAAGGCAAAATTATGCTGAGCAAAATTAAAGACACTGACGAGTTAAAACAAGAGGTAAGATAACGAGAAAAAATGGCAAATTATGCGAGATAACGGGGAAAAAGAAAAAGCACCATCAAGAAAAAATTTTTACAGCAAGAGAAAAAATGACAAGAGAAAAAAATACACAGGAAATAAACGATACGTGAAGTCCTGGAATCCACATCAGGACAAAAAACGAAAAATGACAAAAAGCTGCTGGTCGAATTCGACGCCAAACGCAGAGTTCCAAAAAGTTCTGTACGTCGAACTTGTGAATTAATAACGATCCTGATAATTGGCCTTCGAGCCATACGGTTTTCCGCAACGTCGTTGACATTGAAAATACTCTTGATCCGATTCAGGTTCGCGACGCGTATTCGAACACTCGCGATACTGGTATGGCGATTGCCTACGCCCGTACATATGTTGGCGTAAGCGTCGATGTGGATCGACTGGTCGATCGTCGTCCTCAAAATTGTCATCGTCCTCGTAGTCATCCGCGTAACGACGCGGTATAGATTGCACCGGCGTAAATAATTGCTCCGGCGTAAAACCATAAGTTTGTTCACGTGAAGATTCGCGTGGACGCTGTTGTTGTTGCGTAACAGGCCACGGTTTAGGCAAAAGTGGACCGGGTCGAGGTTGTGGCTGATAGACCCCGGTGGCTGATTGACCTTGTTCCAACGGTGAGCGATACGACTGATCCCATTGCGGACGTTGAGGGGCAGTCACAATTTGTGACTGGCCCCGATGAGTTCCGCGGTTTGACTGAGGCTGACGGCGATATTCATAAGGCTGCTGCTGTTGCGAGCGCGACAGATGACCAGCATCGGCCTGTGAATACGCCTCGGAACGCTCACGCGATTCCGTGAAATGGTTGCTGCCGCGGTTGGGTCTGCGGTCGTGTGTGTTGCTGTATATGCGGTTTTACTTGTGTCTGCTGTTGTACTTGTGATTGTGAGCGATGATGCGTTTGAGCATAGCGTTGCCGGGATGATTGCGGTTCTTGCCGCCTAGATCCCTTTTGGCCTAAACGCGCTCTTAATTTAGCTGCAACTTCAGCTTGAACAAGTCTTCTGACTCATTGCTTTTCCAAATTTTTTAACCGACGCAAGGTATGCTCGGATTTAGTGTCATAAAATCGATTCAATTTAGCCTTATGTTCGTCTTCTGACATATGACAAACTTCTGATGATTCAGCGAGAGAACCGGCGGCGCGTAACTTTGTCGCAAGCCTTGGCATTTCCGTCGCCAAATTCTCACAGATCGCGTTGCTCGATCGTCATGCGTGCTCTACGCATTTCAATTTGTGCCTCCAGAGAAAGACCGACTTCTGGCATATCAAGGCTCGCTGAGGATCCGCTCGGGTCCTGCGAGGATGCCTGCCGTCTCTCTTTTCGAATTTTCTCTAATTCACCTTGAATTCGATGTTTCAGGTAAAACACAGATTTTTGTTGACCTCGGAAACGGTCAAACTGAACCGGCACTTCAAGTGGCGGGTCGGTTGCTAACCGAATTTGCCGAATCATGTTATGTAAAACATGTGGGCTTTCGATTCGTGCCATTAACTCCGGGAATTCCGGGAAGGCCTCACTTGGCGAAGGTGTATAAGATTCACCAAGGAAAGCTATGCGCAACATGTGACGTAACTGCTCCACCATGCGCCAGCCTATTGCGGCATTGCCTTAGGCATACGCAAAGAAGTGGAACTTCCTGTCCAAAAATTCCAAAAGCACTGTAGCGCGCATGACGTCTATTGTCAAGAAGATCATCATGTGTCGATACTCCGAATCGTATAATGATTGAAATTCACGGAAAGTATCAAAAATATCGACCATCTGACGCGTCGATATTAAGATCGCGCTAGATGATCAGGCGCTGGAGACATCCTGTGCGGATAGAACTCTGGAAGAACCTGATGTGCAACGCCATCGATCACCTCAATCGGTGCGTCGAGGTGTGGGTGCATGACCAAATACTGTAGCAGAACTTTGTACAGCATCATACCGGTTGTAATAAAGAACCGTATGCGCACAAAATATTGGTCTGGGTAAAACAATCGTTTAAAAACGCTCATTTCGCTGATAAATCAAGGTGCGGGCGCACGGTCGACATCAGCCAAAGGCTGTGCACTTGTAGACCATACTAAAGGACGCGAGGGTGTGTCAGTCGTAGCCGCGTAGTGCAGATGTGCTGCGTACACTCGGTCGAAGTACACTTGGGCACACTCGACCAACTGGTTGTACAAACGCGTTCCTGCGACCTCACCCAGATAAGAACGTAACTCGTGCAATATGACTGGAGCGATAACACACGGTGGTTCACGCGTCATAGTTTCCATCATGGTGAAAAAGTGCTGCACGTAACGCGAGCAATTTGGCACTCTCGCGCTTTCTTCCGCGGAAATACGTTCGCGAATGGCTTGAATATGCGCACGTATTGTGACTTCCAGATTTGATGGTTGATTTTGAGTAACCTGTGGTTGAATATTCGCTACAGTACTCGAGACTCCCGTCATGGCCATAGGAGCCGTAAAACGAGAAGTAAGTGCCACTGAGCTCGGCACGCCTTGTGGCTTCGATTTTTTGCATTGTTTAGAGAAAGTCTATTTTTTAACATATTTTGCGATTTTTGGCATGTAACATAGGGAGATTTTTCCGAGTCCCCTCCTTTTACATCCTCGATAATTCACAATCCCAAGTATATTCCCCTTTTTTGTTCCATCGGAGCATTTTTCTTTGCTAGTAAAGTAATGCTCAGGAATATTAATTATATGTACTGATATCAATAGACATGTCTAACTGGATTCACTTGCGATACTTACTCATGTTTGCCGTCGGTTATGCCAGACCTCCTGTTTCTCCCGTTCCCCCTGACCTGCACTTTCACATCTGCTTATATTTATCAAAGCAGCATCAGCAAAAACCGGTGATACATTTAAGCAACAAATTTGAAGATTCCTCACTTCCATACATATCTATTAGCTGCATGTTTTTGCCTTTGCATTAACAACGTTTTCAAATATTTACTGTAAGCTTAACTGAAAAACAGTGTTGTCAGTGTTGCGAAGCTCCTGAATTCAGGAGAATCTAAAATTTTCAGGAGCAGGAGCAGGAGAATGGGCTTTTCAGGAGAAATTTCAGGAGAAGTTGTAAACATGCAGGAGAATTTTGAAATGTCAGGAGAATTCAGTGGAATCCGGCACTGATTATTGGCCAATGTTGGCCCCGAATTTTTCGTTAAAGGCCAATATTGGCCAATAACGCTCGTGCATTAGGGGCCACAATTTGCATAGGGTGCCCAGATGTACTGATTTTATCAGGATTGTACTGATTTTTAGAAGCTCGTCCTGATTCTAAAAATGTCCTGATTTTGTCCTGAAATTCGGGTTCCCGTCCTGATTTGTCCCGAAATTTTTTAAAATTTTAAGATAATCATGCTGAACGTTAAATAAAGTATGTTGCGCTCAGTTACTTACTATTCATAAGATTGCTACTTTTCATTAAAGCTGATCAAATCAAATGAAATTTAAACCGCACTATCATCCGCACTGGTCAGAAATTAAATATGAAAGATTCATTGTTTGATGAAACAAAATCGATTTCGATCGTCTGTTCACTGCTTTTTGCACAAGGAAATTACTCGTTCCACAGCCGCGTTTGATGTAGGAATCGGAAAAATTACGCTAACCAGAGTTTTCAAATCAACAAATTTTTGGTTTGAAACAAAGTAGACCTTTTTTATCAATCGGCAAATTATTAAATTCATCAGAAGAAGCTTCTAATAATGAGTGATAAAAAATGGTCCACTTTGTTTCAAACCAAAAAATTTGTTGAATTGAAAACTGTTATTAGCGTAATTTTTTCGAGTCCTACATCAAACGCGGCTGTGGAACCAGTATTTTCCTTGTGCAAAAGCAGTGAACAGACGATCGAAATCGATTGAATGTTGAAACCGTGAAATGCTTGCTTCAAATTAAAATGATTCTTCATCGTATTGTGAAATGTATAAAAAGATTTTGGGTGACGAAAATGTGCTGAATCAGATATCGTCTAACAGTAAACACGAATACGTGTGAATTTGATGCTTTATTGTAGTAATAAACATTATTTTGAAAAGTGCTACTTTTTTCAAACGTCCTGCCCTGATTTTGGACCAAAAGTATCTGGGCACCCTAGATTTGCAAGATTTAAAATTCTTGAAAAGCTTTACTTCCGTGGGTTTCGAACCCTGTACTTTCTTGTTGGTAACTCGCGCGCACACTGCGCCATAGCGAAATTGTGATAAAAATTCTGAAGAGTGATACTAACGCAGTGGCTATTTTTTGTTTGAAAGAGATTGCTTATGCTATCTTTTATGCCTAAGTAGTTTGAATTGTATGGCAGGTATTTCTAATTGTCGTTGGTTTGCCTTACGTATTGCAAAATCCTATATATGTACCTACATAAATACATATGTACGCACATGTGTGCATAAATATTCTAATACCATGTCAGTATCACGCATGGGCGTGGGGAGTTTGGGGGGTATGCACCCCCCAAAATCAAAATGCCCCCCCAGAATTCAAATTTTGAAATTTTTTTGCTTTTTTAGCGATTTTTTGATGCCATTAGATAGTGCTCGATGAGAAACGTCGAAAAATGGTGTTTTTTTCGCCATACGACTACTTTTAAGACCATTTTTTGACCTTTAAAAATTTTTCCACCCCCCAGAATTTCGGTGCTGCCCACCTATGGTCAGTATGCGATTTCAAATAGCTAGGTAGAGGTTACCTACCTAAGCAGGACAATAGGTACGTATAAAGGTGCCTACGCAACTATATAGTGTGTTTCATTTGATCGAGAGTTTTTCGAAAAGTTTAAAGTGGCCACAAAAGTGTTTTATACTAATGCGACAGCAAATAGGTATATTCTACAGAATATCGAGTTGCATTATGATCTTTGATACTGCTAGGAGGCAAGACTGCATCATATAGGTATGCACTTATAGGTCACTTTTTTAGCCTGGTTTATGCGGACTAAATTCAGCGGAAAAGCTTTCCAATAAACGAAACAGACTATACTTAATTCTGGTCATACAGATTCGGCGTGTGATATCTTACGCTTTACGGTAGGTTGAAATTCTCTTTGACATTTACTTGAATGTAAATAGTATTTTTCCAGCAGGTTCTAATTTTTCTACATAATATGTCTATCATTATTTACTGTATTTTTATTGATATTGGCCCCTAATGCACACATTATTGGCCAATATTGGCCTTTAATGAAAAATTCGGGGCCAACATTGGCCAATAATCAGTGCCGTGGAATCCTGAAAATCTAGGAGAATTCAGGAGAATTTTCTAAACTTAAACAGCAACTTATAATGATTATCATACATTAACCTTCTTACTGTACTTACTGTAGTTAGTTAGTTGTATATAATTTTATACTTAGATCTTTCACATTAAGAATTTATTTCGTTTATAGTTAAGACCTAAGTGTTAAGTTATAACTATATCCAAATAAGTTTCGTGCTTCCGTAGTAAATCATTCATTCATTCATTTATTTATTCACTTAATATCACAAAGTGCAGAAATACATAGCTTTACACACCGTCTAATTGTTTTTATCAGTTTCATAGACGCACTGGCGTAGCCAGTGGGGAAGGGGGAAATTCCCCCTCTGGGGAAAATTTTTACATTTTCAAAAAGTGAGCAATATGGTTGCGTGATGCTGTTTTGTGATGAAAAATCGAAAAATTTGGTGCTTCGCGCCGGTTTATTCTATTATTTGGCAGTTTCTACCGTTTTATTGGTGGAAAATCAAAAAATTAGCGCTTAGCGCGCATAAGAAGCATTTTTTCCGTCAAAAACATGAGAAAATTTTTGAGAAAATTTAATTTTTTAATGGCTTAAATCGTGCAGGATGATGTGAAAAGCCCAAAAAACACGTTATTTAACGGCCCTGCGCGTTTTTACGCTGTTTTTTAGATGAAAATTTTTTTGGAATTCCCACCCCTGGCGAAAATCCTTTCTACGCCTATGCATAGACGTTTGCAAAGCGCCTATAAACATTTTTTTGATATATTTCAAAACGTAAGGATTTGCTTGCTACTGAAGTACATACAATTAGTAATAAAGTATTATTTATTTTTTCAAAAGACATTTGCAAACAGGGCTCTTTTCAGAAATTTTTGATGATGTAAGTGCAACTGAAAATTGGCGGTCATTGTTTTAAGCACAGAAACTGTTTTTTTGAATAATGTGTATTGTAAACAATGCGACCTCTTTAGCTTAGGCCCTTGAGCAGTATATGTAAAATTATCTGTTCTCTGTTCAGGATAGCCGATTAGTGCCTTGCCTTTGTATAATATATTAGTGTAGATACATGTTTTTTTATATATGTTGTTGCGCTTTACTGGATTCTATTTACATGACCAAAATGTAGCTCCTGATGAAGATCAGGAATCTGTTATTGAACGTTTGTCAGCTGTTGATGTTGAATAAAATAATATACTTTGTGGTGCAGCATTAGTCTTCCATTATTTTTGCATCTGCCTGTATAATGCAGATATGCTCCATGAGCTTTTTGTGAGAGAATTAATGTTCATTATTTAGCCTTGAGTGTCCTTAGGATTAACAGGCAAGAGATCAGAATAAAATAGTTGGGTGAACCAAGGTAAATTGGCCTGAGCATGCTTGATATCCATGTGTACATACAATTGTAGATCTGCTGTACAACCTTTCCTGCAAAATATGAGCCAGGAGAATTTTCAGGAGAATCAAAATATTTTCAGGGAATTGCAGGAGAATTTTTCCCCAATTTTACCTCTGTGCAGGAGAATCTGAACTATGGGACCTGGCAACGTTGTCAGGTTGGTAGTTTTACTACCATTCTGGTAGTTTTTGAGGGCATTTGGTAGTTTGGGTCCCTATGCTTAACCATAGGATGGTAGTTTTTCTGAGCGCCCAAAATAGTTTTCTTTGGCGTTTTTGGATAGCTTAAGTAGTTTTTGAAATTTTGACCTGGCAACCCTGAGTGTTGCCTGCCACTGGCAGTAGCCAGTGGGGGTAGGGGTAGGGGGGAATTCCCCCCTGGGGAAAATTTTTTCATTTTCAAAAAGTGAGCAATATGGTTGTGTGATGCTGTTTTGCGATGAAAAATCGAATAATTCGGTGCTTTGTGCCGGTTTATTCCATTATTTGGCAGTTTTTATCGTTTTATTGGTGGAAAATCAAGAAATTAGCGCTTTGCACGCATAAGAAGAATTTTTTCTGTCAAGAACATTAAAAAATTTCTGAGAAAATTTAATTTTTTAATGGCTCAAATCGTGCAGGATGATGTGAAAAGCCCAAAAAACACGTTATTTAACGGCCCCGCGCGTTTCTATGCATTTTTTTAGACGAAATTTTTTTTTGGAATTCCCCACCCCTGGCAAAAATCCTGGCTACGCCTATGTTGCCTGCCATTTTTTGAGGGGCCTGTGGCAGTTTATTCGGGCCGCTTCAATATACTTTGTACAGGAGATGACAGTTTTTCTCGAGAATTGTGGCAGTTTTTAAAATTTTGACCTGGCAACACTGCTGATTTAACGAGTGTAATATTCGGTTGCCAGGTGCAGTCACCGTTTTTTCCCTAGTGATTTGGTTTACAATGTGAACCAGGCCCGTATCCAAGTTTTTGTTTAGGGGGGCACGACCAAAAGTTTCCTAAAACATCAAGGGACCAAAGGATGAATTAAAAAAAAATTGGTAAAAAAAGGTAAAAATTGGTGATTCTTTTTCTGAGCTCACTGATGCTACTAGCGGAGTTCCACAGGGTAGCGTTCTTGGTCCTCTTTTGTTTCGTTTTTACATAAATGATATCGATTTTCTGAACAAAAATGAAAAGTTGAAAATGTACCTATTTGATGGATGATGTAAAAATGTTTTCCGTAACAGAACAAGCAGGTTTGTTGAACAATTTGTTACTGAATATCCATGAGTGGTCTGAAAAGTGGCAATTACCTTTATCTTTGGCTAAGTGCTCCGTTTTACATTTTGGTCATAAAAATCTTAGGCAAAAATATTCGATTGGAATGGAGGATATTTTGGAAAACAACGAAGTAAAAGATTTAGGTATTCTTTTGAACGAATTTATGGATTTTTCGCCGCACATTGCACATATAGTTAAAAGTGCATATTTTAGGATGTCATTGATTTTTCGATCATTTAAGGCTAAAGATGCTGAACTGCTAATTATGGCTTATAAAATGTATATCCGACCTTTACTAGAATATTGCACGGTTATTTGGTCACCACACAAAAAGCAAGACATGAGAAGTATTGAGAGAGTTCAAAGATACTTTACTAGAAGGGTCTTAAATTTTCCTGACTTGAGCTATAGTGAATGATCAGATTTTCTTAAATTAGACTCACTTCAGTTACGTCGAGTCCGTCATGATCTATCGATGGCCTATAAAATTTACCATGGTCTTATAGACATCGATTTTAACAAGTTGTTCACGGTGTGTAATGGCATCACTCGATCAGTTAACTCGGTAAAGCTAAAAATACCTAAATCTCGCTTAAATTTGAAAATGTATTGTTTTGCAAATAGACTCCCTCCTCTTTGGAATAATTTGCCAGAAGAAGTTGTAAATGCCCCGAACTTTCCCTCCTTCAGCAGTCGTTTAGGGAAAATTAGTTTTACCTTAGACTATAAGTAAGCGCAAAACCGCCTTTATAGTCCTTGCGCAGGTTTTTGATAATATATTTCATCGCATTGACGACATTTCAGTGTATGATAATTTCTTTTTTCCATTTGACCTGAATTTGTATTGTTTTAATTCTGTCTCTGTCGCAATAAAAAAAAACTATTTCTTTCAAAAAATGACGTTTTACGACCACTAGAGCTGAAAACTTTGTTAATTTTGCTACTCTAGCAGAAATAACGTATTACTGATTGTGATATATTACTAGAAGAACGAAAAATTTTTACACACAAAGTGAACCAACCACCGCCATTACAAGTGTACAAAGGATCTTCTACTAAAAAACCTACGGGCGCTTGATTTTGAACGATTTTAGACCCCTAAAAATGTGGAAAAAGGAAAATTTGGAAAAAAAGGTGCTAGTCGGTTATGCTCCTATCCGCATTTTCACCGTTTTTCTGTTCAAATATCGCCTTTTTTCCTAGAATCGGCTATAAAATCAGAAAGTCCTTGGTTCGAATTCCATAATTAAGAAAATAGGCAAGAAAATGCAACATTTGAGGGGGAAATGTTCAAAATCCGGATGCGGGGCGGGGGTTAAAACCGACTAGAATCGAAAAAATTTTGAGTCTGGTATATACTGTCAACCAAATGACTGAGAAAAATGGTGATTCCTAGTCCATTTTTAGTGCAAGCTCAGCTAAAAAAATCGTAAAACTTTTCTCCTTACATACATAACTCTTTTCAAGCATCAGCCTCAATAGCCTGGCCAGCAAAAAGGGTGAACCAATTTTTGCAGTTCGCTCGTTTCTATTTTTATTTATTAATGACTGCTAATTCATCTTACGATTCGTTCTTCTAATTAAAATTTCAAATCTTATTAATCTTTCTATCATGAGTTTAATTTTTTCTTCTTCCCATTTAAAGAAAGGGGAAATATTCAAAAAGAAATAAAGTAAAATTAGTCCGAGTTTCTAAAAGTTGACGTGTTTTGCAAACACGCTTAAATTCATCTACAGACTATGAATCAAGTTGATCTTAATGCCCTTTTAATAATTACGCAGCTCCTTTTTGCTAATTTACCTGTGTCTGCTTTATTTTTGCAGCCTGTCAAGATTAAAAATTTAGTAGAATTTTTGGTAGAATAAGAAAATTTTTTGCAGAATGCCAGTAGAATTTGCTGGACTTTTGGCTAGAATCTAGTAGAATCATAATTTTGGGACGTGGCAGCACAGTATGCCTGGCCCCGGCCGGGGCCGGGGCTGGCTGGGGTCAGACAAGGAAAATATTATTGCATGACACATACTTGGGGTGGGCATAGGAAAAGAAATAATGCGCGACTGCTCCATTCTGTAGTAAATGGCAAGCTCAAAGTTATGTGCGCCTTTTCATATCAAGTTTTATTACTATTTATGTCGTAAGAAACAAATTTAGTCCAGTGTTTCATTGTCTGAATCATCAATAAAGTCTATGTCACTGCTATTAGCACACTCTACAGTCAAACTTGCTTAATGCGTACAACCAAGGGACCAAGCCCTTCTGTATGCATTATCCGAGTGTACGCATTATCCGAATACCCCAGATTTTCAACAAGGAAAACGCTATTATGCGATAAAATCATTTTTAAAGAAAAATCAGCTATACAAATCTGCTTTAACATATTTTCACGCTTAAAGTCACAAAAATCTTTGATATCATTCATTTCGCTGTGCCTAAAGTATTCGTTGAGGACAGAGAACGTATTGAGAAAACTGTAAAGCCAGGAAGGATATGAGAAATAATGTAATAGGGTATGCTATTTCGTTATTTTAACTGATCATGGAATTCGAAAAAAGCGTGCGCATTATCCGAAGAGCTGATCGCATAATCCGAGGTGAAAAATACACACTGTATGCATTAAGCCGGGTAGTTTAACATGCAGGCATAGGCTGATGGATGAAATCGGCTGTATGCATTACGCATTAACCGAGTACGCATTATCCCATGCTATTGCCTTATGTTTTACATTGCCTTTCGGTCCGGACCTAGCAAAGTGTACACATTATGCGAGGAAACGCATTATCCCATGCACGCATTATCGAAGTTAGACTGTATATCATTTGAATCTTCGCTACCTGCTACTGCTGCTGTATCGATTGGATGCAATAGGTATTAAATGTATTAAATGAGACATCACACATTCCCATAAGGGGGAGGGGTATCACCCCTTTCAGGTTCCAAGACACAAGTCACTGTCAGACGATTTTTGGTGAAAACCTTTTGAATTTTTTGAACCTAATTTTTTAATATGGCAAAGTGTACCTAACTATGAGAATTTCACGAAGTGGTACATTATTTTAGAATGTGAGCTAGAGTAAATAGATAAACCATCACTATAAAACATGCATGTAATCGCTTAAAAATTTTATGAGGGTCCCTCAGTATACATGTAACGGCTGGAAATCTAGGAAGGGGTCCCTCGCCATTTTTAGAAAGAGGGGTTAGCGACTAGATCAAAAATGGTAAAAACACATTAAAATAGCCAAGAAAGCGCAGGTTTTCGCCAAAAAATGGGGGAGGGTGGTCAAATATTTTCTGACTTTCAAGGAAGTTCGGGGCTTCAAAGCGTGGATGGGGGATGGCCCAAAACCCCTGTCACATGTATATTTCTCGGCCATTTTCAGGGGAAGAGGGGTAAGCGGCTCCATTTTTGCAGCCGCTTAACCTGAAAATCTTGAAAATGGTAGAATTTGCAATAAGGAATTCTACACCTTTTTACAGTTTTTGTTCTTCGAAAATCTTTGTTCATGTACAAAGATGGTCCTCAAGCGCCTTCGTACATCAGCAAAAATTTTCGCCGAATACAAAAAGGCCTTGCTTCTAAATGTGATAATTCGGCCTGAATTTAGTTGATAATATTAGTTCGGCAGCGAAGTGCCGAAATTTTTATGAGCTTTTGATGGAATTCACACATAAAACTCGACTGAGAAAGCTAAAACAACTTGTATTACAAAATCGGAGATATTACAAAAATTGTAATATGCGAATCAAATCTTGTAATAAGCAACACTGCGTTTAGAATAAAAAAATGGAAAAATGTCAAATATTCAGTAACTTAAAAATTAGCCAAATACACTACTAAAAGTCGAAAAACTATGTTCTACCACACTGAAATCGTTACTGTACCATATTGAAGTATACAAAAATTTGCGTTTACAAAACAGTGTTTTTTGTATTCGCCAAAGATTTTTCCCGATATACAAAGACTTTTAAGGACTATCTTTGAACATGTACAAGGATTTTCGGCAAGATAAAAACTGTGAAAAGGTGTAAAATTCCAAAAAAAATTTCGGCGCTTTGCTCCCATATGAAAAATTGTCTGTCGTATAAACCTTTAAAATGGCAAAATTTGTATTTAGAATAAAAAATGTCAATTTTTAGGCGCTTCGCGCCGTTTTGAGACAATTTTAGTAATTTTTGGCGTTAGAAACCCAGAAAGTAGCTAAAATATACAATTAAAAGTTAAAAGACCCTGTTTTACCATACTAAAATCGCTACTGTACAATATTATAGTGAATAAAAATTTGTGTGTACAAAATGTACAACGACTTTCGGGAACCATCTTTGTACATGCACAAACGGACCGTGTACAAAAAACACTGGTACAAAATCTACAAAGACTTTTGGGTACCATCTCTGTTCATGTATATATATATATATATATATATATATATATATATATATATATATATATATATATATATATATATATATATATATATATATATATATATATATATATATATATATATATAGCTACAAAAATTTGTTAGCTCATACAAAGACCTTTTTCGGAGATCTTTGTACAAACACAAGATGCTCGTACAACGAAATAGAGTCGGCTAATAATAGTCCAACCACTTAATTTTCTGGTCCTGCAATTTGGGATTTCAACTCTGAATCTTAGGAAACTATTTGAGACCTATTTAGTTTATCGGATCGGCGGCAATTCTGCAGCGTAGTTTACATTCACCTATAATTAACCTCCGTCCTAATAAGCATTACACAAAAAACGCGTTTTAAAGCACGCGGTTTCCATTCAATTAAATGTAAAAGAGTTTTTTGAAAAAATAGGTTGTTGAAAACGTACAATTTCCAACTAGAAATAGAATGTATTTGTCAACTCTAAATCTTTTAGCCATAGCTATGAATGAATGCGTTAAAAGTAGCATTTAGTTTAAATAAGTTAAGTGGAGGAATCGAAACATGCAGATTTTCCTGAACATTCATTCAGTAAAAGCTCATTTATACACAGTAGCAAAGTTATAACAAGGACTAAGTAAGTATACATATGGTCCAATCAGTAAAGTTCTCAAAATTAACACTTGCTCATTGATGAATAAGTGCCAGTATCACAGCCTGTTCAAAATACGAATTACACTAAATTTTTTCTCGGCCCGGCCATTTTTGACCTGCCGCCGGCCGGGGCCAGGGATGCTGAAAAATGGCCGGGGATTGCGCGGGCTGGGGCCCCGGTCGATCACTAGTAGACTCTACGTAATTGTACTTGTGAAATTCGGCGCGGAGCGCCTAAAGTTTTTGCGATTTTCGTCTAAAAAAAGCAAAGGGGGAGTAAAGGAAAAAATTATTATAATTTTCCGTTTCAGGGGGCCTGTACCCCTCCCCTATTCTACCGGATACGGACCTGATTCGGACAAATATTAAGCCATTAAAAAACCATAAAAATAATCCATTAAAAACCATCAAAAATTTAAAAGTACCATTTAAAAACAAAGAAAACCGGAAAACCATTATTATCGAAATTTTCAAACTTTGGTTTTTTTCAAACTCTTCTCCTGCTTAGACCGACATAGGTACAGCTGCTTAGGTCGATTTGAGTGTATTTTTGTATAAGTGTGCATAAAATAGCATATGCTCAGAAGCATATTTTTCGCAATAATATTTTCATAGTCGTGCTCAGCGTATGAAAAATGCCCAAAAAAAGTTAATTCTTGTCGAAAAACTTCCCCGGGTTCTCCATCTCCTATTTCTGCAAATGTGTCAAAAGTGGGACATTTTCATGCAAATTTTGAATGTTTGGAGAAGTAATGGTTGGTTTTCAATGAAAATTTTTTCCGCGCTCTGTTTGGAGCTTACCTATCTGGAAATTTTATTTTTAGGACAATTACTCAGTATATACATTTCATGGAAGAAGTTTTTGTTTTTAATTTTTCGATAAAAAGTGTAATTCTATTTTAGGAAACGATCATCCTCAGTGTTTCCACTTTTATTCTGATTTTGTCTGTCGGAATGAAGCAGACTGAGTGTCAACTTCATTTTCATTCGTTGTGAGGTATTTTGAATGTCATACCTGTCAGATTCATAAAAGAATTTCTTCTATTTGAAGTTTCAATGCTTTGAAGGTGATTGTTATAAGATTAGGTCATTCGATATAATTGTCTGATCAATATATATGTTCAGTGAAATTTCACTGCATTGACCATCGACATGGAAAAGAAGGGCATTCTACTCAAGGAAGATCGCAAAAGCAGATGGTACTTTGGTGGCTTAGCATCGGCGGGAGCTGCATGCTGTACGCATCCACTCGACTTACTTAAGGTGATGAGTAAGTTTTGTAGTAGTAGTCATACTTTTGCCATTTTGATCAAGTTACTGTTCGTTCATTTTTTATGTATATCAAGCGAGACATATAATTTCAATGCACTTTTTAGGGTTGTTCTTGTTACGTTGATCACAATCGCATATTTGTTCATTAGTTTTGAAGTTGTGTGTCAGTTTTTAAGTCTAGTGTCTAAGAGAAGTGCTGTCATGATATGGTATGGCTACATTACGGTAGTGCTAGCTAGGCACTAACAAGTGTTTTGCTTGTATATAAGAAAACTTCGTAAAATTCTTTTAAATGTCAATCCACAATTAATTGGGAAAATTTGTGGCTTAACTTCCTCATATTTGAGCAATCTTGCATGATAAAGTCACATCGCGAAATTCAGCATGATGTAAGTCGTAGCTGTTAGCTTTTAGTGTCTTGGAAGAAGCTCTAGGGTGTATACCCCTCTCTCGATGGTCTATTAATCCAACTTCGCGTCGTAACATTCTTCCTTCATATTAACGCCAAAAGCATCAACACTTTCTTAGAAATTAGTAGGTATATTTATTTGAATTCGGACATTTCCAATCGTATATATTTCATGAAATCATTAAATTTTCAAATTTGCTTAAAAATGCTTAAATATCATTGATGAAAGAATCACTAGATAATCTTTGCATAATAATAGATTTTTATTCAGCTGCTTTTAAAAATTGTCATTTTGTCCTATTTAGATAGGTACAAAGAGGTTTCAGAGAATGGCTAGGTTGTTATCCTATGTATTTATCATACATGGTACGAAGGCACGTATCCAGCATTCGGCCACAGGGGGTGGACCCAACATAAATTGGTCTACATCTCAGAAAATTCGTCAGGATGACTCACGAAAACCGCATTTTTCACCGTCTTTCGACATGCTCTATCCATTGTAGGAATGCAGCGGGTGCACATTTTTAGGAATAGCGGGTGCGGGCGCCAAAATTCTGCTTTAGCGGATGCGGGTGTCGTACCTTAAAAATAGAGGGTACGGGTGGCGGGTTTAGCAGTGGGTATAGCATAAAAGAAATAGGGCTAAAAATGCTCCATTTTTTTGTCCGCTTAATTTACTGTGTGTAAAATTCATATTAATCTTCAAGCTGATTGTCTTTTTTATTTGCAGACCACTCTCTCAATGGATTAAATTTGTAGATCAAAGATGAGTAGATTGTCAATGATTGAACCATTGACCAAAATTAGTAATATATTTGCACTTTGCAGAATGAAATGTTTAGCCACTTGTTGTTGTCATTCTCTTCTTAGAAAAGCAGTGCACAATATATATATATATATATATATATATATATATATATATATATATATATATATATATATATATATATATATATATATATATATATATATATATATATACATTGCTGCATAATCATAATATCTCTACACGCTAGAGCGGTTAAACTGATGCACGTAAAGACTGGCACGTAGACCTTTCTTTTTTTAAAGAGCATAATTCGCATAAGTTCGAATTAACCATAAGAGAGCTTGAACACGTACATATCTGCAGTCCAGTTCTCGTTTAAATGGAGACTTATGTTAAATATTGCTGTTCTTGAGATATAATCTAGTGCTTATGAGAATATAAATCTTTGAAATATAAGATGTTAACTATTTAAACGTTTGAAATAAAATATCTCAGCATTTTTATCTTTTCGTAAATTCTAATTATTATTATCCGCCACCCGCTGCTTTATCACGATATTTTTAGCAGGTGCGGGTACCAAAAAAGAAGCGGGTAATAGCGGGTGCAGGTATCCGCTGCATCCCTAATCCATTGAGATGATAAAATTCGTGCTTTTCAAAAAAATTTTCCTCTCTCAAAGGGCTATAAAAAGCGTAGTTTTTTGGTCGCGCTTGAGCCAGAATTATGGAAAATACTTCACATTTGGCGCGCAGCGCCCGAAATTTGAAAATTTTACGTCAAAGCCACGCCATTTTTTATCTTTTCTTGCATTATCTAACCTCTCATAAATTTTTTCGAACAAGGGGGCTGCTTCTCTCTAAATACGGCCCTGATAGTACGTATATGTGTATATACACTACTCGCCACGAATGTTTACGCTTTAATAAGCTTCTAGAGCTTGTTAGGGTTTCTATCTTTAACACGTCGGTCCTATTTCCGCCCTATATATAGCATTTGCTGTACATAGTTTGCTCAAATGTCTTATTTAAGGAACTTCGTAGTGTACCTAAATCATCCGGATGAAATTTAATGGAATGAGTAGATACGTGGCATGAAAATTATCATGATGTGGAGTCTGTGCAGATAAAGCTGCGAACCCCATTCATTGTAGCTTCTCTATCCGGATTCTAGCGTTAACAATATTTTTTGCCTGTATGAATCGTCGTTAAAATCCAATGTGTGCTTTGCCAGTGTATTATTAAATTAGACTGTTTTGTTTGGTTTTGCAGGTTCATTTACAAACGCAGCAGGAAGGGAAAGTTAAAATTAAGAACGTAACTCTCAAAGTAATTCGAGATGATGGCTTCCTTGGTCTATATAACGGATTATCAGCTAGCCTTGTTCGTCAGGTACATATAATCGTTTGCATGAATACAGTAATTTAATTTTTGTATATTATTCGATGTTTTATATAAATTTGCATCACCTCAATAAAAAGACTGATCAGCTAGTACTTTAGCCCTCTCAAACAAATTATTTATCAATAAAAAGTCATGATATCGATGAAAGATGATAGTACGTAGAACTGAAATAATGAAATGAAAAGAAAAAATAAGCAAATAAATAAGTAAGCACGTTCAAAAGTCGAATGACTAGTGACATCTTCAATTATTCAAATAATACGTATCAATATTTTGCTCGCAAATGTACAAAGTGTGTCGTAATCATACATGATCTAGGTGGGTTGGGGGGTTTCACCCCAGAAAAATTTTCATGGAAGAATTCGCAATGTTCCAAAAAAGTCGTTGAAGGGGTGCTGTTTTGAAGCCCTCTTTTAGAAATATGCGTGAAAATAAACGAAAGTGTGGTACTCGGAATTATGCAGACCATGCAAGCTTTTTTAGCTTTCTGTTTTGCCACAATTGTCAAATTTTCAACATTTCGCTCTATATATATATTCATTTTTAGACTGAATTTATCGAATTTGTTCTTATTTTTCAACATTTTTACGTTTTTTATTCTAGAAAGATACAGAATCGTCATAAACGCCAATGTTTTTGGCGCATATCCACCGTTTTTCAGCCCATAAAGACACTTTATAGAAAAAATTTTATTCTCACGCCCCCTCTTCCAGAATTTCCATGCTGTGCATGTCTGGTCGCAATGCATTTGATTACTGATAAAGCTTATTCTGATTTCTCTGCCCTCGATCTGATTTCGTGCATTATTCTGTGATATAAAATTATTATCTCTGTTTAAAAATCAAACACTATATATGTAGATCACTGATTTGCCATGTCATAAACTTTAATACCCATGCACGGCTCGTGATATGTTACTTACATACATGATAGTGATTTTATTTACTTTATTTTGATTCGGTCTCGTATATTGAAAGTTATCCTATAGTCCGTTTCATATAACTTCAAGGTTTTCTAAAAAAATTTAAGTGTCTACAAAAGTGTTTTAAACTAATGCCGTATTTGTCAATTTATACGATATATCGTGTTTTGGTGAGATATTCACCATTGCCAAGCCGTAGTACTGCATAGAAATTTTAAAGCCTTATTTGTCGCCCGCTTGATTAAATTCAAAAGAAAACTACAAACTTGAGTGAAACAGACTGTGGCGAATCTCGTACAAATGTTTGCTTGAATTTAATAGGACTAGAACACATACATATGTACATAGTTCTAAAATTATGTTGTTTTGGCCGGTATATAACTAGATGGCATAGGGAGGGGTAAGAGGGGGAAGTATTACCCTTCCCTCGGATTTTGAAAAAGCGGGTACTCTCAGGCGATTTTGGTGGAACATAAGTTACTAGTGGAGAAATTTTGATTTTATAGTGAAAAATACAGCTTAGTTAAGTGAAAGTTTAGTCAGCCTGGTCAGTTAACTGCAAAATTATTAATTTTCTCAGTCTTACACTTTTTGTCAATCGTTTTATCACATAGCAGTGAATTATCCGCTTAATCCGTTGTTCAAAATGAGCATTTTTTCGAAAAAATATCTTTCATAATTCAATTCATCTATATATCTTCTGACCTCGGGAAGAACATTTTTATATGCTTAAGTAGGCCTTGTAATATCACACGTTATGACCTATGTTTAATATGTGGCGTTTTTGAATTTCATTCCCTTCTGGCCATTCCTGCCTTGCCCACCTATGCGGTTCTTCGGCATAACTAAACAAAATAACTTATTATGTGTGTAAACTACTCTACTCATGTATGCTAATCCCCGCTTTTAGGCTGTAACAATTGAAATTTTCACGTCTTTTCTCAATTTTTATATATTTTGCAAATTCCATTCAAGCTCACCTACTCAATGTGCCGTTTTGCTATGTACGAAACACTCAAGAAGCAGTTTCCTGAGGGTAGTACCTAGTGCTTGATTTTTAATATTCGGTATTTCTTAGTTTAGCAATATTTACAATGAAATTTCAGACAAAGGACCAATTCCGTTTTATCAGAAAATTTTATTGGCCGGAACTTCTGGTGCGTGTGGTGGATTGGTCGGTACGCCAGGAGATATGGTCAACGTTAGAATGCAAAATGATATGAAGCTGCCTCCGGAAAAAAGAAGGAAGTAAATTTGCGCTATAATTGTTTTTAATTTTAAATGCGACTGTTTTGCATTTATTTTGGAAATTCTACTTTTCGTATGTATGTATATGTAGACTCTGTATCTATTTTTGAGCAGATGTTCCATTTAGAATTATATTTTTTAAAGTCTTTATGTGTAATTTTAATTTGCGAAAAATAGTAGAAGATACATAGATAACTTAATGTCCTATATGATGAAATATCGTTATTAAAGCTTTTTATCTAGGGTTTCAGGGATAACTTGCGATTTTGAATTACCTTTGTAGCCTAACCATGTTCTTTAGAGATTTTCGAAAAAATTGTATCAGAAGAACCTCTATGTAAGTGTGATATGTCTCAAAAATTTTCGCTCATCGCTTTGGATTCTATAATTTTTACTTTTATTTGCGTGCTCATGGAATGTTTAAAATTGAGACGAATAATCTAAATGAAAATCTCAATTGATCGATTTCTACATTTTTATTAACAACGTGACGTAACGCAGTCAGACATGGTTAAAACTGTTGAAAATGCGGTTCTGTCGCATACAAGCATTTTATGTACATATATAGACAATTTAATCAGTTTCCCGCCTTTTCATTTGCAAAATGTATGAATACTAATAATTCCGAATAATACACTAATAATTCATATACTCTTAGTTTTTAGTATTTGGCAAATATTTTTCGGCTGTAAAAAGCCAAAGACTCAAAAATTTTTTATGTAATCTTATATTCTGTATGCCTTTGTAATGCTCAACGTCCGTTTTAAACGGAAAAAATTTGCAGTGCCTGTGTCGGTTACAGTGTCGTTTCTCTTTAAAGTCTTCAAAATCAGCCTAAAATATCTCCGGTGCTTCTCACGAATTCCAATAATTTAATTTTACTCGTCTGTTCTATTAAAACTGCAAAGTAATTTATGGAACATCATGATGAAGACGTAAAAGTTACTTTTGTACTAGTCTGGCAATTGTCTCTTTCGTTTGTAGGCCTAAAAATTGGGTCTGAGAAAGTAAGAACGATATGTAGGTAATAGTGGTGCACCAGTACCTCATTTTCAGCCGGTTCCGGTACCATTATACATATACATAATTCATCATAGTGCCTCGTCTCTATAGGGGAAATCATTAGAATGTGTAATCTGTACCATTGTCAGCTGGGACTGACCCTGGAGTTTTAGCTGTAAAAAGAAACTCTAAAGCATTATCGAGTTAAATAGCCCCACTCAAAACAAAATGTCAATGTTAACCAGAACAAAATTGCCTTTATCCACAATATTTAGTGAATTTCAAGGACTGTTGTAAAGTGATTGTCCTTTATTCATTGCTCGTGATTAGCATTTACCTTATTTTCTATATTACTTTCCCATTCTCTTTCTAATAGCTAATGGGTCTAGTGGCTAGACAATACATATAGGGTAGTAGGTGCAGGCGCGCGCTCACTGGTCGATCCAGGAGCTGCCTGATACGGTTCGGTTTCTGACTGAGGGCCAGCCGATGAGCTCTACTCGTACGAGACGCTATAAAAATTTTGCACACGTCGAATAAGCGTTAAGCGCAACAACTGGGACGTCTCTGATTGATTTCACGCACTTTTGAAAAAAATAGATGTTTTTGTCTGTCTTTGACGCTAATTTTGTCTCATTTATTCAGAAAATATTTTCCTTGATCGTTCTGAGTGATCCATGCCAGGCCCCAAATACTTCAAACTGCGTCATTCCTCCAGAATGTAAAAAGGGCGAGCTTTGCTGGCTGAAAAAGAAAAAATTTAGTCCAAAAATGCAAAGTTTGAAGAGACATACACTTGAAATCAAGTAGAAGCTGCGAATCAAGTGACGCTTCCGTATTTTACATGTTACGATTTTTTTAGATCCATTTGGGCTCTGCAAACTACTCTGGCTAGGCTCTCTTACAGACTAACCAAGAGAGTCCACATGTTTCACTCTAGAAAACTTGTCAAACGCCTGAACTTACAACCTGCTGTGCTACGATGTTGAGGACTAAGAAATGAAAAATGAGCAAGAAATGCTTTTACCTCTAGCGGTTTCTGACTTTTACCAAATGTTTTGTCGAATTTTTTAGTTTCGGTTTAGAAGTATTGATAGCATCCGCATTCACGTAGCAAAATCAAATGAAGAGAGCTAAGCTAAAAATCACATATTCGACAAACACTTTTTCAGACCGGAACGACTAATTAATTTGTCTTAATTGTGAAAATACCATACACGCTTTGATGAATAATTGATGAATTATTGGTTAAAACGGGCTTGAAATGAGCAGTTTAAAATGGTGGAACAAAATTTTCAAAGAATCCC
>JAVLUZ010000142.1:2055258-2092247 GCA_036768485.1 Mermis nigrescens
TGTACAACTGAAAAACTGTAGAAAATCCAGTGTATTTTTAGATGCACTTAATTATCTCATTAAATTCAAAGATATTCTAAAAGTAATTTATACCATTACGTAGAGAATTAAATGGGCTTTTAGAATCTGTATTATACTTTATTAATAAATTAAATGTAAATAATAGTATTACAATGAGTGTGGCGCCAAAACGTCCCATTTTGGAATTTTTTAGAGCGCCAAGAAAGACAGTAAATGTCATTGATGAGTACATACAGGCGCGAAGCGCGGAAAAAATTTAAAAAAATCATGATGAAAATATCCAAAACCATAAAAAGACATCTATTCTTCATTGCGCCCAAATATTTTTTGACGACGGAGGGTTGGCGGCTGCCCTTTTGCCCTCTCTAAATCCGTCAGTGCTTGTAAATTAATTAAAATCGGAATAAATCTAACCTTAAAACATCTTTCTAACTAATTTCAATTCAATTTTCCAGTCCATCAAATCAGGAGCACTTCAAAGCGATGTTCATGATCTACATACATATTCCATATTTTTGCATTCATGTTTGTTTAGGGTTCCTCTCGTTTGATTTTTAATTTTTCAGCTCAATTGAAGCAAAAGGCGAAGCGCGTGCGGACGACGTTCACGGAGGATCAGCTGCAAATTTTGCAAGCCAATTTCCAGCACGATAGCAACCCAGACGGGCAAGATTTGGAAAGAATCGCCAACGTCACCGGCTTGAGCAAACGAGTCACTCAAGTTTGGTTTCAGGTAAGTTATCCTTAATCAGGCAAAATGATCACACATTTTAGCTCGCCACACGATCACACATGGGCGTGGTAAAGTCTGGGGGTTATTTACACCCCCGCAGATTACTGTTGACTCGCTCAGAATTCTATTTTAAGTGGCATTTTTGGTGATTTTTGGCGATTTCATCAAGCCAGACCTCCAGAATTTCCTTGCTGTCCATGTATGCACACGACGCACTTATACATACATATTTTAGTGTAAAAGGGCAGATTTGCGTAAACGGATAAAATGAAATATAACAAAAGTGTAATTAAATGCGATTACAAGAATCTTCGTGTAAGGAGACCATATGAGGGTGGGTGGTTTAGGGGTTATATCGCACGAGTTTAACCCCCGCATATAACTGCCGACCCCAGAATTCTATCTTTTGTAACATTTTTGGCGATTTATGCATGCTGACCCCCAGAATTTGGGTGCTGCACATGTAATAATAACAAGTGCTGGTGGAATTTCAAAATAGAAATCTATTTAAGTAGTAAAGAAAAATGCTCCGATGGAACAAGAAAGACGAATGGGATTGTAGATTATGAAGGATGTATAGGCGGGGACTAGGAAAAAGCTACCCATATATATGCCCAAAGTCGCAAAATCTGCTAAAAATCAGACTTTCTCTAACAACGCGAAAAATCGAAATATATTCTGCGGCTCGTGGATTAAAATAAACTGCTGATCAAAGAAAACAATTAAAAAAGCAACAATTCAGTAATGCAGTAGCCATGGATGATCAGATGGAGTAAACTAGGAGACTTTGCAAGCCAATTGAATGAAATAGCAATCATCGATGCATTCAAGACAATCAAAGAAATTGTTGGTTTTTTCATCAAATTTTTCTGAGGCTGTAGTAACTCCATGTTCCCTACTTACAGTAGGTCATTTAGAGATCAATGTGGCTACTCAATAAGGAAGGGTTTTTCAATAAAATTTCTTACGGCATAATTTATTCTCGTCTTCCAGCAGATCATGTAACATGCGGATGGAATTCGTGCATTCACCTTGTCATAAATTGACCGTTAAACACTTTAGACTAGTATTTAAAGATCGCCAAAAACACTAGCTAAGCGTAGTGGTAGAACATCTGATTGTCGTCGAAGCAACACAGGTTCGATTCCTGTTGCAAGGTTTTTATTTAGCGCACTCACTGTAGTATGTCAGCGAACTGTTTAGATGCTTGAATTAAGCCTATATGGACTATTTAGTGCATTAAAAATGAAAGAATGGCGGCCGCTCGCCCAGACTCAACTTTTCTGTCGAGGTACAGTAAATCACCTAGTTCGGCATACTGTAGCCTTAAAAAAATTACTGAATAAGCTCTCGAATAAATGAAACAGAATGTAGGTACACTCGCTTACCCGCAACGATTGTGTGCACTCATCAACTGACGCCAGGTTTGCTTGCTACAATGCTCATGATATCAAAATAAAGCACCTCTGAATACAATTGCAGTTAGTTTATTATCAATCACGATACGAAGCGAGTGAGCGTTGCAACTTACAAGCAATTTACAAAAAGTTAACATTTTTGATTATGTTTGTACACTCCTTTGTGAAGCATTAAAAGTTATTTGAAGGTTACACTTTTTCAGTGGCTGCAGAATATACATACTTCGATTTTTTGCGTTGCTTAGAAAAGTCTAATATTTAGCAGATTTTGCGACTTTAGGCAAATACATAGGTAGCTTTTTCCTAGTGTCCTACTTTTTACATCCTTAATAATCCACAATCCCAAGTATATTTATCTTCTCTGTTTCATCGGAGCATTTTCCTTTGCTAGTACAATACTTTTAATAAGCATGATTTGAGTAAATCAGTCAGGAAAAACATACGGTAGCATACCACAATAATGACAGCAGTCCAAGAATGCGTGAAATAATATCGTTCTGGGGATCAGCATTATATTTGTTAAAGAAAACAACCTTACCTTATTTGAACGGATCGAAGATTTTCAGCATAGACATAATTATTGGGTGTAAAGACACTAATGCTCAGATTCGTGATCCTGGCGTTACATGGAACATTTAAACAGTCAGGTTCGTAATCCTGACTTTGCGGAACAATTTGGAAAAAAATTCACGTTTTGAAACGCTCTGGAAGTAAAGTAAACTTGTAGTGTAAACTACACATTAACAATAAATGAATAGTGCAAACTCCACATAACTATTGGGTGTCGAGAAGACTAGCAGTCAGAATCGTAATTCTAACGTTCCGTAGAACATTTTGATCAAATTTAGCTCCCGCAAGGCTCCAGAACTAAAGTTAATTTGCGGTGTAACCTTTACACAACGACAGGAAGTAAAGAAGATTTTAGTCGGATTAACAATTTCAAATTCACTCTGATATTACGATCAATATTTATGGGAAAATTATATCTCCACAATGGCCTGAAGGCAAATAAATATTAGATGTAAATCACTATACACCACTGTTAAATGTAAGCAAACGCTCCCAACTGGCGTATCACGTTTGATTCCTTGTACATTTTTAGACTTGAGATCGTGTCCAGACTCAAAATCGGAGAAGTTGGCAGAAAAAACAAGAGAGAAACACGTTCAACACACACTCAATTGTTGACTTTACACCTTCCGAAAAATCTAAATATTGATGTAAATAAACGCAATTTGCTGTTACATGTACCTATCAGAAAGTACTTTCTTTTTATTCCATTCCACCTATCCCGACTTCTAAACGGAAAAATGGCGAACAGAAAACGGATATAAACGTATTTTCAACCATCCACCACATTGTAAACTTCAAAAATCTGAACCTAATTCTCCATGAAGAGTAAAGGAATTTGATTTGAGCCAGTTTGAAGCCTTTAAACAAACGTTTGTATGTAGAAAGCTTTTGTTTCTCAAAATATTTGAGGCCTTTATTAATCAAAATAGGAAAAAACGTGTTTTTTGCCGATTTTACAACCCTGATTACGAGCTTAACATCCCCGTAAATAACTCCATATTGCGTTTTTTAAAAGCAGTTTGCTGCAACCTGTAGCGCTTAAAAGGTACCTTATTTCTATTTTATTCAATTTATCTAGACTTATAAGCGGAAAAGTTGGCAGAGAAATCTTAGACAAAATCTGTTCTTTTACACCATCCACTAGAGTGTAAAGTGTAAACCCCATAGATCTAACTCCGTATTCAGCGTAAAAAATTTTGCAGGTAAGCAGAGAGTAGCCCGTAACCCGCAACACATTTCTATCAGACGTGGACTTGTTGGCAGACATAAACAATTCGAAAACTTTTCCAAAATGTGTTTTTTCATTCCTTTATTTTCACACACTTTACACTCCTATTCGAGACTAATGCGAAACTCAAAAAACAAAAAATTTCACTAGAGAATTTAATCTTCTACAAATCTATTTTATTGAATTGTATAAGGCATTCACAGAAAGTTGTGTATACACTGGAGAAAAACCATCGAAATTCGCTATATGTTATAACGTTACGACAAAACTTTACACTCGTAACACACTCAATCATGAGTGTAAACAAAAAAGAGCGCATGATTTATTTTCATTATATATCTTTTAAAAAACTGAACCGTCCAGATGTGTTCCGTTATAGCTGTGATTGCATCATTTTTTAGGTCAAAAGCAGTAAAGACGTCATAATTTTTCCATTGCTTCGCGCCAGATTAGTACTTTTAAGTACTTTTTACTCAAAAAGCGCCCGAAATTGATAAATTTGTGCATTTGATAATATTAAAAGTGATATAATGCTGTCAAAATGGACTAAAATGCTTTTGAAATGCGATATTACCACGAAAAAAACGTTTTATAGGCTGGCAATTTTGACCATTTTGATCGTTAAAACAGCAAAAAAATCGTAAACGTTAAATTTTCTGCTTTGGGTTTTTTGGATTTCACCCCCATCCCTGTCGACCCTGACCTTGTGCACCTATGGTAAGTGCTAGCGCGCTACCTATGATAAATAAATAAATAAATTATACATAATAATAGGAATAAATCGACGCGACTATGTATAGTCTGTTTTTAACCTAGTGCATGAACACGCTCGGAAAACTGATTTCCTGGTCAGCACGTAGCTGGCCTTGTGAATTTGGGGGGGACTGAAATTTTGAAGTTACAGATATATCTCATAAGTACATATACCAGTCAGAAATAATGGTACTATTGAGCGATTATCAGCGAGCTCAACACTCTGGAAAAGGAAAATTTTTCAAAAAATTCAAAAAATTTAAATCGATTTGAATCTTATTCAAAAAATCTGCAATATTAATTTGGCCACGCAAACGATTTCTAAACATTTGACACCGCAAATTGTTTTGTACTCAATCCTGGTATATTGAAAAGAAATCGCAGCATGTACGAAAAATTGATAATTCTGCAAAACGCGTCAGAAAATTTTGATAATATTAATCATGCCTTACTCTAACATGGACTGTTCGGAAGACAAAAGTTATAGGTACAAAAAACAAATCTGGCGCGAAGCGCCTGAAATTAAGGGTAAATCAAAAGTGAGCTAGGACCTACAGTTTTTTAAATGCGTTTCAAGAAATTTTCAACCATTCCCTTCTGGGGGATTGGTTGCAAGAAAATTAGCTAATCCAATATCCCCACAGCTACCTGCCTTTGCCTTGTTATTAGCACTCGATTTTTCCTTACTCGACGGAGTAGGAAGCAAATTTAATTTGTACATTAGTAGGTGGCCGGTCGAGCGATGAAGATATCGAGCGTTGCAATAATAAGGAAATCTGCGCAAAATATAGGGTTTTAAAGTTTAATTTTAATTTCAAAATTAAATTTTAATTTAAACCCTAAAGTTTGCTTTGCGAATTCATGTTCTAAGATTTCTTCAATTTTTTTCGCTACTCCTTCGTAGCTGAAAGCCTGGACCTACATTAGATTTCGTCCTAATTGGACTTATAAAAAATGTTCTTTGCGTGCTTGCTTCGATACATAGAATTCCCGAGCTAGACAGAAAAAGTATCAAGGCTGTGGCTCAAAGATTAAGCTCGCCACGTCGCTGTCCTTGAGAAACGGCGAAGACTCGCTGACTGGCGACGCGACTTGCTTGTTCGTTGACTCGTCAGCGTCGGGCGACGACGACGCGTCGCTGTGCGATTCGTTGGCCAGCATGAACGACGACGGCGACGCGTCTACGACTGCCGCTGATGACCACGACGACCAAATTAGAACCAGCGGCGCACTCAGCCCCAACATCGCCTGCTTTTTTTGACTCTTTGTCGTGTCAACTGCGACCTAAACACGCAGCGATCACCGTAATAAATAAATTATAGACTCATCATAAAATTTTGAATGTGTTATTTGTCGCCACTGAAATTTTAGCATTGGAACATAAAACTTTTATGTTGATTCAACTTAAAATATGGACGACTTAACACAAAATTTTTATGTTGATCAAATTTGAAAAAATGCGCCTCTTTAATGAAATCAACGTAAAAATTTTTTTGTCGATCGAATTTGAATGTACTCGCTATATGCATAAATTTTATGTTGATCAAAATTAAAAGCACGCTCATTGCGGCATACTCAGCCTTACAGTAAGCCAAGGGTGACCACCACAACTGGGCGTGGGGGCTTTATGCGGTGTTATGCACCCCCCTCCCCCTAGAAACCAAAATACCCCGCCCCAGAATTCAATTTTTGATTTTTTTTGCTTTTTCGCATTTTTTAGATGCCAATGGATAGTGCTCGATGAGAAATGTTGAAAAATGGTGTTTTTCGCCATACCACATTTTTAAGGCTATTTTCTGACCTTTGAAAAGATTGCACCCCAAATTTTGGTGCCGCCCACCTATGCTTACCACTGTACATATTGTATGTAGTCTGTAAGGCATATTTTAGAGATGAGACTTATCCGATTGCGAGATAAAATCAGACCGATTAAGGCGAATTGATCGAGGTTTGATGGTGGAAAGCAGAAGCACAGCCTTCTATTGGTTGGTTTGCAACTATAGTCTGTTTCACATAAATTCGGTCCCTAAATTTAAAAACAATCTCCGACAATAAGCTGATAGATTACGATTTCGATCTGATGTATAATTATCGTAATCCTCAGCTTACTGCCATTGAAAATTCTTGAAATTTATGCACGAAGTTAGGAGAAACAGACTATAGTTCGATTCGACTTTCGTCATTGAAAACGCAGGCTTAAACTTTGCAATTTTCTCTTCAATTTAACCTGCAGTTTTAAAAGTGGTTCGAAATTTTGATACAGTACAGTACGTAACGCTAGAATGTCACAGGCACAGCCTCTAGAACAGTTTTGTATGTCAAGAAACTTAAAATTTTTTTCAAAAACCTTACAGCAGAATGAAACGTAGTAGACATTTCTCTGCTTCGACCATCTGATCCATTCCTAACGACCCATTTTTGTTTGCTTGCACGGATTAAAAATCCCCTTTACTGTATTAATTTCTAGCTGCATACTTCTTCAATTATGTCCTCGCAGGGGCAGTCTGATTCACACTTTTCTTTTTATGTTTAAATGTGTTTCGCTCAACATCCGGTGCGTATCTCTATAGTCTGTTTCATTTATTCGAGAGCTTTTTAGTCAATTCTTTTAAGGACTACAGTAAGCGAAACAAGACGAATTACTGTAATTCGGCAGATCAGCTCAGTGAGGGTGAGTGGCTGGAATTCTTTCATTTTTAATGCACTAATCCAACTATTTAAATTTAATTTTGGCATTTAATCAGTACTGGGACATACTACAGTAAGTGCGCTAAATAAAAAGCTATCGGGTGGAATCGAACCCAGTTGCTTCGACACGACAAGCAGACGTTTTACTACTGAGCTATGAGGGAGTTCGCGGCGTTTCTTAAGATTTTAGTCTATTGTGTTTAAAGTGTCAACTAAGGATAAGCTGAATGCGCGATTTATATCTGTAAGTTGATTAATTAGCTGGAAGACAAGAATAAATTATGTCGCAAAACTGTTATTGAAAAACCCTTCTCTGCTACGTAACTACAGTGAGATCTAGCGGACTACAGTAAATAAGAAAAAAGGGGTTACTGTAGGCTCCGAAAACATTTACTGAAAAAGCTCTCGGATAAATGAAACAGACTATAGCAGTAGGTATCGCTTTAATCCTAAAATATTCTGCTACAATCCCATAAATCGAAAACATGTCGCTTAGAGAGGCTAACTTTACATTGAACTATGCTTGGCTGTACATACATATTGTACAGTACTTACATGCATTCATAGCACAACCAAACACGCGATACTTCGATAAAATTTTATGCCCAGTTTACATCACCTACATCTACATTTGTATGTACGATAGGTACTACACATGGGTGTGTGTGGTGGAGAGGGTAACTACTGTAACGGGCGGTGCCGCATACCTACCGTTACGTGAGCAAAATTTTACCCGCACCGGTTTCCCGGATCTTCCGCTCGGTATCGCGTGTGTAGTACTAACCGACTTAACAACTACTCGGGATCTTGCTCACTTTCTGCGCTAATATTCAATATAATTGAGAAACAATATAACATTAACCTCACGGGTTTAACTTTAAAGTATCCATTTCCAATTGTGTAGTAGCACCTCTGCTACACTCCTCCCTCTCTAGGAGAAGCGTGAGCGCACACAACTCCAGAGTTCGAATTCGGAGACCTCCAACTGTAACGAGCGGTGCCGCATACCTTCCGTTACATGAGCAAAATTTTACCCGCACCGGTTTCCCGTATCTTCCGCTCTGTATCGCTGCGTAGTACTAACCGACTACTCGGGCTCTTGCTCATCTTCTGCGCAAATACTCAATAGTATTGAGAAATAATATAGCATTAACCTCACGGTTCAACTTCAAAGTATCCATTTCAAACTGTGTAGTAGCACCTCTGCTACATTCCTATCCCTCTAGGAGAAGCCTGAGCGCTCGAACCCGGAGACCTCTAAATGTAACAGGCAGTCCATACATGGGCGTGGGGAGGTTTGGGGGTATGCACCATACGTGGGCAGCAAGAAAATTCTGTGGGGGTGCAAGATTTTTCAAAGGTCAAAAAATGGCCTTAAAAATGGTGGTATGGCGAAAAAACACGCCATTTTTCAACGTTTCTCATCGAGCACTATCCATTAGCATCAAAAAATTGCCAGAAAAAAACAAAAAAATTCTCAAAAATTGAATTCTTAGGGGTATTTTAGGGCGAAAGGTAAAATCCGGAAATGGAGATGGAAATGGAAAATTGAAAATGGGTAAAGCCGGAAATTGGAAATGGAAAATGGAAATGGAAAATTTTCCATTTCCTTTATTTTCAACGGAAATCGGTTCATTTTCAAAATTTTCGGTCGTTAATGTCAAACTCATGTAGTTTCTCACCAAATTTCTCTATTTTGGAAGAAATTTCGAAAGCGTAACTAAGAGATGGAAAAGTCTACAAAAAACGGGAAAAACGAAAAATGGTTCATTTCTTCGTCTTTTCACTCAAAATTCTCCTCCTTTGAAAAGATTGACCTTCCAGATCCGAAAAAAATCGTTATCCACTTCGACTACAACGATTTTGTCGCAGATGGAAAATCGCCGGAAAATAGAAAAATAGGGTAAAACCAAATGGAAAATGGAAAATTTTCGATTTCCATTCATTTTTAACAGAAAGTGGTTCATTTTCAAAATTTTTATGTCAAACTCATGTCGTTTCTCACCAAATTCCTCTATTTTTTGAAGAAATTTCGAAAGCGTGTCCAACAATGGAAAAGTCTACAAAACAACGATTTCGTCGCAGATGGAAAATCGCCGTAAAATGGAAAAATAGGTTAAAAACCGGAAATGGAGGATGGAAAATTGAAAATGGAAAATTTGCTATTTCCTCTATTTTCAACGGAAGATGGTTTATTTTCAAAATTTTCGGTCGCAAATGTCGAAATCATATCGTTTTTCACAAAATTTATTTATTTTTGAAGAAATTTAAAAAGCGCAACTAAAAATGGAAAAAATCAACAAAAATGGAATGAACAGTTTTCCGTTTTTTCCATTTTTGTAGACTTTCCATTTTTAGTTACGCGTTCGAAATTTTTCCGAAATAGAGAAATTTGGTAAAAAAAACGACATGAGTTTGACATTTACGACCGAAAATTTTGAAAATTAATCATATTCCATTGAAAATAAAGAAAATGAGACAATTTTCCATTTTCCATTTTCCATTTCCGGGTTTTACCCTAGTTTTCCATTTTCCGGCGATTTTCCATCTGCGACGAAATCGTTGTAGTCGAAGTGGATAACAATTTTCGTCGGATCTGAAAGGTCAATTTTTTCAAAAGAGGAGATTTTTGAGTGAAAAGACGAAGAAATGAACAATTTTCAGTTTTTCCATTTTTTGTAGACTTTCCATTTTTACTTACGCTTTCGGAATTTCTTTAAAAATAGAGAAATTTGGTGAAAAACGACATGAGTTTGACATTTACGACCGAAAATTTTGGAAATGAACCATTTTCCTTTGAAAATAAAGGCAATGGAAAATTTTCCATTTCCATTCCGGCTTTTACCCACTTTTCCATTTTCCGGCTTTTACCCATTTTCTTCCATTTCCGGATTTTACCCACGCCCGTATTTTGGTTTCTGAGGGATGCATATCCCGCAAACCCAGGTATGATGGGCAGCAATGAGCTTGAAATAAATTGTAGTGAAAAAGTAAGGGGCGACCCGGGTTTGAACCGGGGACCTCTCGATCTGCAGTCGAATGCTCTACCACTGAGCTATCACCCCGCATAACGCGTCAAATAAAGCGAGATTTATGTAGTGAAAACATAATTTGCATACTTGCTGATCCGTGTAGCAGTCAACTGAAACAGTAACCATGCCGCAGTTTCGCGCAACTGCAATCAGCACACGGAACGTGTAATAATGCAAATTATACTATGCATTCCATTCCAAATGGCTCATTCTAGCTTCACTGCTTATTACTGTAGCAGAATATTCTATAGTTTACGTTGTTGTCGCAATTTGTGAGATGCGTGATATGTTAAGCAAAGCACATTAAACATCGACAAGAGGAGTTTAAAGCTACTAACCGCTGCAAGAACATGATTGAAGATCACACCTGGGCGTGGGGGTATGCACCCCCAGAAACCAAAATAACCCCCCCAGAATTCAATTTTTGAAAATTTTTTTCGTTTTTTCGCAATTTTTTGATGCCAATGGATAGTGCTTGATGAGAAACGTCGAAAAATGGTGTTTTTATCGCCATACCACCATTTTTAAGGCCATTTTTCGACCTTCAAAAAAATCTTGCACCCCCCCCCAGAATTTTCTTGCTGCCCACGTATGTTGAAGAAGCCCTTTGTGCAGTGAAAAAGTAGTACAGTAATGATAATTTAGAGAAAATGGGCCGTTTGGAATGGAACAGACTAAAGTCATCCCAGACAGAAACTACACTGTCGTTCTTTCAGAAATCCACTGTACAACGTTTGATTACAAAAACACTTTAAAATGATGCATTATTACATATATAAATTTGGATGTTATACTATTTGCTAGCGTATTAGTTGATTCGCCTTAACCTGTACCTACTAATTATCGTACTTCAAAAAATGTCGAAGTTTCATTTTCCTTATAGTCTAAAGTCTTCACATAGGTTGGGCATATATTTTATGGAATTTTTCGAAAGCTTTAAGTTTCTCAATGGATTACGACTAATTATATATCGAAGTGAATGCTCATAACTCGCAGTCTGTCGGCTTATTGTCCGACATAGTTTTTTAGTCAGACAAACTATGTACATATAGTTAACTAAGGCTAAACTTTCGATTTTTCCGAAAATTTGTCAAACAAAACATTATTTGCTAACAGCAAAAGACTCGTATACATAAAGCCATACGTGGGCAGCAAGAAAATTCTGGGGTGTGCAAGATTTTTCAAAAGGTCAAAAAATTGCCTTAAAAAACGTGGTATGGCGAAAAAAATACCATTTTTCGACGTTTCTCATCGAGTACTATCCATTGGCATCAAAAATTGCGAAAAAAACGAAAAAAATTTTTAAAAATTGAATTCTGGAGGGGGTGTTCTGGTTTCTCGGGGGAGGGGTGCATATACCCCCATATCCCCCACGCCCAGGTGCGCATAAGGCGCGTTACAGAAATTTTGACTTTAGTTCATTGCGATGCAAAACTCGTCGAGATCTTGGGCCAGCCCGATAGTATGTATTCCTAAACAGCTAAGTAACAGAAATAAATTCAAAAAGTGAATAATGAATTTTAGGCACTTAGGTTTTGAGTTCACAATCCGAATTTGTAAACCGCTTTACACTTTACACAAATCGTTCCTTGAACCTTGAAACACTTCGAAAAACGCATGACGCGACGAATTTATACGATTAAGATCGATATTTTAGGACAGTCATTTTGCGAGTAGGTACGAAAACCCGATTTGTAAGTCAGTTTACACTTTACACAAAGCATCCGTCTAATCAATTAAACACAAATTTAAAATGATAAAACACATACAAAACGATAAAACAGATACAATACGAGTTAAAACGAACTTTAAAAGTTATCTATCACAGATTGGTCTGTTTTCGTGTAATCCGCGAACACTAGGGTCCAATGGCGGGAAATGCGAGGTCATCGGGGGCACATTGTGAGGGGCGTGGCGACCCAAAAACGGTTCAACCGATCGGACGTAAGATACCGAATGGCGGATCGAATAACGGACCGTCGGTTCTAATTGAGTCAGTAGAATCAATAATTGACGCCGACGGGGTAAAATGACGTCGCAAGTGATTAAGCTAGCTCTGGAGCTGATGACGTTTTCGGACTGAGTACAATTGCACGTGACCACTAGGCACCTAAAATGTTTCGGTTAAAAATTGCAGTTCTGTAGATACCAGGGATAGGACTAGCACCGGCGCCCGCCGCTAATTATCCAGTCTTCATTTACGAAAAATTTTCCTAATTTAGCGTTTTACTCTAATGTTGAATGATGTTCAGAGAAAGGCACTTTTTAAAAGTTTTTTGGACTAAACCCCCCCCCAGAATTCCCATGCTCTACATGTATGGTGGTTGCACTTGACTCATCCTGGCCGCAAGTCGTAAAATATTGCGATACTAAAGCAATCATTTGTCTGTCCGACATAATAGAACGTTATCCAATGGATTATATAATTTTTTGAGAACAAAATTGTGATTATTTGGACGACGTTATTAGCAAATGGAGTTGACAGAATACCGACGTGCATGCTTAGAAGCAAACACGTTTTTTTGGGGACGTACTTCAAGGCGCTGACTCAATCGTTCAGGCACGTAGCTGTGGGGGATGGGGGGGGGGTCCGGACCCCTCCCAAAATTCAGGAAAAACCGGAAAAATAGGACTTTTCACACGTTATTTTGTGCTATTTTTGGCTTGGACCTCCAAAATTGGTGTTGGTCCCCCAAAATAGGAGAACCAGCTATGCCTGCAATCGTTGCTAGCTGAACCCTAGAAAAATGAAGCCGATTCCTGCAGAATTTTCTATTTTGAAAAGCTTCACAAGACACAACGATATCTACGCTTTTCGCTGATATGTTGGCTCAAAGGCTTTAATTGTTTTCAATCCTTCGCTATAAATACTCATTTTGGACTTTTCGGATTCTGGACCGTTGGATTTCATTGAATTTCTTTCGCAAATCGGTCAATATTATATTATAACGAGAAACTTTATCAAGAAAAGTAAACATTGTGTCTTTAGAGCATAGTAACTGCCATACGTGGGCAGCAAGAAAATTCTGGGGGGTGGAATGTGCAAGATTTTTGAAAGGTCAAAAAAACTGCCCTAAAAATGGTGGTATGGCGAATAGAACACCATTTTCGACGTTTCTCATCGAGCACTATCCATTGGCATCAAACAATTGCGAAAAAAACGAAAAAAATTTTCAAAAATTGAATTCTGGGGGGGGTATTTTGATTTCAGGGGAGTATTTTTGTTTTCTCGAGAAGGGGGGTTCATACCCCTCAAACCCCCCCAAGCCCAGGTATGGTCTCAGCCATACATGATCCAGGGGAATTCACCAAACCCCCACAGAATTCGCGTTATTCCGAAAGTTTTCGGAAATTTCCATGTTTTGACCATATTATATTCAATTTCTTCCGACTTTTTTTGATTTTTTTCCGAAATTTTCTTTGTTTTTACGCTCTAGAAAGACCGAGCATCGCCAGAAACGCCGAAAAACGATGTTTTTGACGCGTACCCACTATTTTTAGGTCCAAAAAAGGCGCTTAAAAACTTCAACCGCCCCAGACCTCCCGTGCTGTGCATGTACCGGTCTCAGCCTCCGCAAAGAATTCCTCAGAAATTCCCATTTTTCAAGAAAACCAGAGAAAATATCTTGTTTCGAGCAATTTTCGCTATTTCTTAGTTTTAACAGTAAAAATCTCGGAAAGACCATTTTCGACCGTATTTTATTCAAATTCGACGAATATTTTTCTTTTTATTCACTCACCCAATCTCCAAATTCTTTTATTAAAACTGACAGTGTTTTGAGTTTCATTCCGAAAAGCCCTTTTTTTGCCGCAAACTCTGATTAAAATATCCAAATTAGACACTGTTTAGCACACTGTCGAATTACTTTTCTGTATTTTAATGGGCTGCGGGGCCCGCATTCGGGAGGGGCGAAGGGAAGGGAGGGGCCGCCCCCAGAAATGAAAAACAATTTTTGAAACAAACAAGGGTCCCCAAAGGAAGAAATAAAAAATTCTCAAAGTAGGTCTAGAACATAGGTGGGCAGCACCGAAATTCTGGGGGGGGTGGGGTAGGGAGGTGAAAAAATGGTCTTAAATGTGGTCGTATGGCGAAAAAAACACCATTTTTCGACGTTTCTCATCGAGCACTATCCAATGGCATCGAAAAATCGCTAAAAAAGCAAAAAAAAATTTCGAAATTTGAATTCTGGGGGGGGTATTTTGATTTCTGGTGAGTGCATACCGCTACCAAACCCCCCACGCCCAAGTGTGGTCTAGAACACCACGAAAACAGGTTTTCGAGCGTACTTTTGAGCTAGTAAACTCTAAATTTTCCGGGCGCTTCGCGCCGGATATATCGTTTATGTGTAGTTTTCGTCTTCTGTGCCCGCAGCCCGCCCAAGACCGCTCAAATTCAACCTACAGATGTAGAACGTGCCAAATTTTTTTCGGCGCTTACGGAAGTTAGGGAATTATTCGTCGATTAAATGATGAGAAATCAGTTGTGTAGATTGTTCAAACGATAGATTTGTGTAACATTAGTATGGAATAGAGTGAACAATTTTAAAAATTATGAGATAATATGAAGAATACCCAAGTGTGCATAAATATTAATAGCAGGATTTATAATTAAATGAGTGAATTATTAAATAATGAATATAACACATACAAACAGATAATAAAAAATAAATAATGGAATAATATAAATAAGATTACACAATATGTACCTAATTATAACTAATAATAATAATAATTGGAAAAGTAGAAAACTACGAGATAAAAGGAGACAGAAACATTGAAATTTAAACATTTATTCCATATTTTCGATCTTTCATTTTTATTCGATCGTTGCAGATCATACAGACTGCTTGATCAACAAATTTCAGACAGATGATGAGAAAAAATATTAAGAAAAAATTGTAAATCTGTATATTAATAAAAAACGATTGCGCTTACAGCCATACATGATTTTGAGAGGTGGGTGAGGGGGGTTCAACCACACAGAAAAATTTTCACCCAACCACAAATTTTTTCACCCCTCCCCAAAATTCGCGATTTTTCAAGTTTCCCCAAATTCCCTCGAAAAATTCGTAAAAAAGGTGCTGTTCTAAGCGCGTTAAGCCATCTGTATTTGCTCTAAAGTGTCAAATTTTCGCTACTGATGTTTTGACTATATTTTGTTCAATTTCTTCGAGTTTTTGATTTTTCCGAAATTTTTTTACAAATGATTTTGTACTCTAGAAAGATAGAATATGCGTCAGAAACGCCGAAAAACGATCTTTCCGACGCGTATCCACCATTTTAGGGCCCAAAAAGCACTTTGAAATTTCACCCCCCAGAATTCCCACGCTGGTGCGTTTCTGATTACAGCGTGGCACTGCTATTTTCGGCCATTATCGCCATACCGGACCATTTCCTTGAATGGGAGTAATAAATCATGGCGTCGTCGGTTTCAGTGAACGGTTGACCGTGTTTTAATAAAAGTTCGATCAAAGCATCGGCCAGCAGATGAGGGGCCGCGGGACATAATTGGGCATCCAACGAGCCACAACTGTGGGCGGCCAGCACCGCCTGCGGGATATCCTAAATTTAGAGGAAGCTTAATTGCTAATATTGCCAGGCACGTACATATCTCTGGAGGTAATGGGGGAAGGGGGTTTCGGACCCCAAAATTCAGAAACATTGGAGGACTTTTTAAACGTTATTTTGGGCTATTTTTGCCTTTTCGGGCTTAGTCCCCCAAAATTGGGCGTTGGTCCCCCTTTTAAACATTATTTTGTGCTATTTTTGCCATTTTTGGGCTTAGTCCCCCCAAAAATTGGTGTTGGTCCCCCTTCAAACGTTATTTTGTGCTATTTTTGCCTTTTTTGGGCTTAGTCCCCAAGAGTGGCGTTGGTCCCCCTTTTTGGGGCTAGCTTTTTTGGACTTGTCCCCCCAAAAATTGGTGTTGGTCCCCCCTTTTTCAAAGCGTTCATTTTGTGCTATTTTTGCCTTTTTTTAGGTCCCCCAAAATTAGTGTTGGTCCCCCTTTTTAAGACTTTCTTGTGCTATTTTGCCTTTTGGGCTTAGTCCCCCCAAAATTGCGTTGGTCCCCCTTTTTAAACGTTCATTTTGTGCTATTTTTGCCTTTTTTTGGGCTTAGTCTCCCCCAAAATTGGTGTTGAGTCCCCTTTTTCAAACGTCATTTTGTGCTATTTTTGCCTTTTTTGGGCTCAGTCCTACCGAAAATTGGTGTTGGTGCCCCTAAAATAGGACGGCCCGCTACGTGCCTGAATATTACTAGAATAATTTAGTGACTTGTTTTTTTAAGTTTCATTTATTTGATTTAATTTGTATTTTATTCAATTAATTTACAATATTTATAAGTTGATAATTTAAAAATCTAGGGATTTCTGAGCTATAAAAAAATTGTGGCGCTGTTAGCACGACGAGGTGGTTTAGGAATCCCCGCCGCATCAAAAGTCGGCCGCCCATTTATTCCAAAAAGGGATAAAGGCGCTTTAACTCACTATTTTGGGCAAAAACTTGCATTTTAGGTCAATTGCCAAATTTGGCCTAACATAGGACATCATTTACTCCTCGTTCTACGAATGGCCGACAATCGTTTCCGAAATTATTGGTTAAATGAATGAGGCCAAAAGTTTGCACCATAAATGCTCAGCACAGCCGATCAAGATGACGGGTAATAAATTTAGCTTTTTGGGTTTATAACTCGCACAAATGCTAAAATAGCGTAAAACCACGTTATTCCATAGTTAATTGCCAATTCCAAGCTCTTTCGAAGATAATGTTCAAATTTTGATCCATCTTAAGCCCTCAATCCAGCCACCCCACGTGCATGTCTGGTTTTTTTCTGCTTTTTTGTTCTATGTCTGTTTTTTTACAATTTTATTGTTACTCGTGACCACACCTGAGCGTGGGGGTGGGTTTGGGGGGGGTATACCCCAGAATCAAATACCCCAACACCCCAGAAATTTTTTTTTGTTTTTTCGTGTTTCCTTCGCCATACCACCATTTTTAAGGCCATTTTTTGACCTTTGAAAAATCTCGCACCCCCAGAATTTTGGTGCTGCCCACGTATGCTCGTGACCCTGTCCAAGCGAAAAAGAATTGCCTAACATGTAAAAAAAGACCGGAGAAACTGTTTCTTTTAACTTTTCATGAAGAGCTATAAGATTGCAATCTTAGTATTGCAGCCATAGGTGGGCAGCACCGAAATTCCAAGGGGGTGCAATGATTTTTTAAAAGGTCAAAAAATGGTCTTAAAACTCGGTAGTATGGCGAAAAACACCATTTTTCCACGTTTCTTATCGAGCACTATGCATTGGCATCAAAAAAATCGCGAAAAAAAGAAAAAATTCAAAAACATCGAATTCTGGGGGTATTACGGCTTTTTTTGATAGGGGCATGGGTGTTCGGCTTTTATGGGGCGTGCATACCCTCTACGCCCATGTTGATTGCAGCTCCGTTGAAATAAAACACGAGTCGTAGGAATGATGCTAGAAGGAAAGCTTTAATTTGTCAAGAAAACTCAGGTAAACTATTCAGCTCTTAGGTTCGTAGAACAAAAATAAATAAAACTAGTAAAGGAGTGCGCTTTCACATCAAAAATGACTTGCAAATATATATGATCTCGGAGGGTTGGGGGCTTCAACCCCCGAAAATTTTTACGCCCTCGTCAAAATTCGCGATTTTTCGAATGTTTCCAAAAAATTCATAGATAAGCTGCTATTTTACGCGTCTAAGCCATCTATTTGCTCAAAAGCGTCAGATGTACGGCGCATCGCGCCATTACTCGTTTTTGACATTTTCTTCAATTAATTCGAGTTTTTTCGAAATTTTTTTATGTTTTAAGCTTTAGAAAGATAGAGCATCGTCAGAAACGCTAATTATCAATGTTTTTGACGCGTACATACCATCTTTGGGCCCAAAAAGGGCACTTCATACATATGTTCAACCCGCCCCCCGAATTCCCGTGCTGCGTGCATACGTGGGCAGCAAGAAAATTCTGTAGAAGTGCAAGATTTTTAAGGTCAAAAAATGGCCTTAAAAATAGTGGTATGGCCATAAAAACACCATTTTTCGACGTTTCTCATCAAGCACTATCAATTGGCATCAAAAATTTGCGAAAAAATGAAAAAAATTTCAAAAATTGAATTCTGGGAGGTATTTTGATTTCTGAGGGGTGCATACCCCCGAACGCCCCACGCCCAGGTGTGTGCGCATGTACATATGGTAGAATACATCAGCTAATTTATTACCATGAGCGAAGCCTATTGTTATTCGGAATAATTAATAATTAACTAATTAATTACGGTAATTAATTACCAACATTGTTAGCAATGGTCAATTCCAAATCATCCATATACAATGTATTTAACATCAGTCAACCAATCTACGACCTACTGTTTGGCAATCATCGGGGAAGATATAATGTCAATAGAAAAATCCTTGTCTGAAAGCTTTAGACGTATTAAAAACACTGGGCGACCAGAAAAAACGGGTTTTGTCATGTTTGACGCCTGCGCTGGAATGGGATTTGAAAAGTCGAATAAGTGATTTTAAATTAGAATTTATAAATTTTAAAATCTCGAATTTTAAAGTCCAATTAAAAATTAAAAAAATTAATGTAAATTTCAATTTTAAACTCCTTCATAGGCAGAACAGTGTTAAGCCCCTTTCCACCAAAAAAGACAAGGAATAGAATTTAAAAAATATAAAAAATATAAATTAAGAAAAAAATGATAATTTTAAATTTTAATAAAATTTCATCAGTCATTTTCACCAAAACGTATTCACCTGCGTGTCGCTCGTGTGCCAGTGGGAAAAGGATAAGCACAGGGCCATGTAAGTGCCGCGGGATAAAACCGAAGTTAGTACGATAAAGGGCTTCATGAATCGATCGCTATATGCGACCAAAGAACCCATATTGCCATAAACATCGCTGTTGAACAGAAGGATGCACAGGTCGAGAAAATCGTTCTTCTTTACACTTTTGTTCCTATAATTTGATAAAAAGCAATATTTTTCAGAAAAATTCCCTACGCTTCTTATTTACGCTTGAAGTAAATTTATCATCAACTTTTACTCTTTCCTTATCTTTACACTTTACCGTTTTCTAGGAATTTTACATAAAAGGGGGAAGAAAGCCACATATGTATAAGTAAATTAGCGTCAAATAAACTTAGTGATCTGAATGTAGATCTAAACGGAAGTGTAGCAACCATGCGCAGTCTCCATTAACTTTTGTTGCAGTCGGATTTTATCGAGCAAACCTTAGTGGGCATTAGTGGGCAGCTGTTAAGCACTTGCAGCCGTTTGACGGACTGCTTTCGAACTACTGCGGCCGTTCGTGGACTGCAGTGGCCGTTGGATGCTGACTGCAGTTACTTCGCTGTAAGTACGGAAACATGTATAGTATCGCAGCTAGCATATTGCGTTATTTGTCACACTGCGTTTCAAAAGTGTGTGCATGCTGCAGGTCCAGTCCGAGAAAAAAAGGTAAAAATAGATAGGAATTTTCGTGCATATCATTATAATTCTCGTTTCCTCCATTGGAATCTCATCTAAGAGATAATGGGCATAAAAATGAAAGAAAATAGTAATTCCTGTGTGCGATCAATTGCATATTGCTCTGCAGCAAAAGAGCATTTTAAAATTAATTTCAGGCTGAGAGCGTTCCGCGTTTTAAAACAAATTCATGGCCAATAAAGAGTAAAAGATTTAAAAATCATATAGGCCCGAAATTTCTTTTGCCATTAGTTATATGATTTTAAAAAGCGCATCTTTTCGACTAAATCAAAATTAGAAATAAAATCAAAGCAAATTGCTCTTATCTTTTGGAGGAAAAGGTTTTTCAAAAAGGTATTTACCTTCTTCTACAAACCATATTTTTCACTGTTATATTGCAAAATTGGGAAGAGAGAATGAATAGTGACTGTAAGGTCTAAGCTAAATATAAAATTTAACAAAATAGTGATATACAGATGACAAATAGTTTTGTAAATTAATTGTACATCATGCATAGTGCGCTGAGTTCTTTTGGTTGCAATATTTCGATTTATTCCTAGTTAAGTCAAGTCGAAATTCAACGCTCGATTACTGCACATTTTACGCAGGAGATTTAAGTTTTACGCACAGCCCGTTGCACACGCTAGCCAATTCACTATCTGATTAGCATAATTTATGCGTCCTCAGTCAAACAGAGAGCAGGGAACGCGAGCAAAATCTTTGTGAGCTTGTGTATTAAAATATCAGGAGGTAAAAATTTGTTGTTGTGTTTTCAAGCCTTGCGTTGAATACATGTTTAGGCGTATGTCCGCTGAATAGCATAAATACAAAATGGTAGATACGCATATATAAGTACTTTAATTGAACAAGCGAAATTGCGAAGGAAGCTGGCTGGTCATAATAAAATTTGCGCGAAATAATAGAACGGGCAATATTTTTTGAACTATATGCTTGCCTGAGGGGACAGACACATAGGTGGGCAGCACCGAAATTCTGGGGGGGGATAGAAAAAATTTTCAAAGGTCAAAAAATAGTCTTAAAAGTGGTCGTATGGCGAAAAAACACCATTTCTTGACGTTTCTCATCGAGCACTACCCAATGGCATCAAAAAATCGCTGAAAAAAGCAAAAAAATTTCAAAACTTGAATTCTAGGGGGTATTTTGATTTCTGGGGAGGGTATTCCAACTTCTGGGAAGGTGCATACCCCCCAACCCCTCCACGCCCACGTGTGGACAGACACCATATGATGTATTTCACTTCTGAACTGAATATATTATTGATGTGCATATCGTAAATAAATGAAAAAAGCGAAGATACAAAATATTTTTGAAAGCACATAATCAAGAGCTTTTTATCAATTTTGTATTTTAAAGGCATTATGACATTTATTGTTTAGTTTATTTTAACAAAAATTTTATGATGTACAATTAATTTGCAAAACTATTTGTCATCTATATTTCACTATTTTGTTGAATTGTAATGTTTAGCTTAGACCTTATAATCACTATTCATTCTCTCTTACCAATTTTGCAATATAACAGTGAAAAATATGGTTTGTAGAAGAAGGAAAATACCTTTTTGAAAAACCTTTTCCTCCAAAAGATAAGAGCAATTTGCTTTGATTTTATTTCTAATTTTGATTTAGTCGGAAAGATGCGCTTTTTGAATCCTTTACTCTTTATTGGCCATGAATTTCGTGTTTAAAACGCGGTACGCTCTCAGCCTGAAATTAATTTTAAAATGCTCTTTTGCTGCAGAGCAATATGCAATTGATCGCACACATGCCCAGAGGAAACGAGAATTTTAATGATATGCACGAAAATTCCTATCTATTTTTACCTTTTTTTCTCGGACTGGACCTGCAGCATGCACACACTTTTGAAACGCAGTGTGGCAAATAACGCAATATGCTAGCTGCGATACTATACATGTTTCCGTACTTACAGCGAAGTAACTGCAGTCAGCATCCAACGGCCACTGCAGTCCACAATTGGCCGCAGTTGTTCGAAAGCAGTCCGTCAAACGGCTGCAAGTGCTTAACAGCTGCCCACTAATGCCCACTAAGGTTTGCTCGATAAAATCCGACTGCAACAAAAGTTAATGGAGACTGCGCATGCAAAATTCGAGGCGCGTACTGTATGTAATCTCTCATAGTGTGACGCCTCATAAAATATGTAATCTCTCATAATATAATTTTTTTAGGTACACTTGTGCCTATTTTACGCATCCTTTTCTGTTTCTTTCTTAATCAATAGCATGCTGCACTTCTATATATGTCTTTTTTTCTTTTTTGTTGTTGTTGTTTTCTCTTTCTTTTATTTAGTATTTGGTTTTTTATTTATCTATTTATTTATTTTTCTGCTCATTTTCTTCTTCTTTTTGCTTCTTTCTCGTATTGATGACTTCTTACTATTTGAGTAGATGCCTACGAAGGATCCATTTTCAGAAAACTTTTATTTTGACTTTTTTATTCATACTTAATTTAGGGTTATTTTATTTCAACTCGGATTAAGCAGAGAACAATTTTACATCGAAAAGCGTGCGATTACATTATTATTAGGTAGAAATAGAAAAAACTGAAAAAAGGGCCCGAAGAACTAGAAAAAATCTTACAAAAAATTTGGTCGATATTGTAAGCTGAAAGCGTTGGAAAAAATTTTGAGTGAGCTTCCCATAATGGGAGGAAAATGCTGAAAACACAACTTGATAAATAAAAAAATTATGCGTTTACTGCATAACAGCTACAAACATATACTGGGCGGGGGAGGGGGGTTTCGGGGGGTATGCACTCTCCCCCGAGAAACCAAAATACCCCTCCCCCAAAATTCAATTTTTAGAATTTTTTTCGCAATTTTTTGATGCCAATGGATAGTGCTAGTGCTCAATGAGAAACGTCTAAAAAATGGTGTTTTTCGCCATACCACCATTTTTAAGACCATTTTTAGACCTTTTGAAAAATCTTGCACCCCCAGAATTTTGGTGCCGCCCACCTATGGTTACAAACCTGATTTCGCTTTGATGCAAGACAAAATCAACTTCAGTCGTTTCATCGACGTGGAAAAAGACGCAGTTTACATTGTTTGGCTGGCAGTCCTTGGGCAATGGCACTACAACGCGAACTTCTTTACAATTCGGTCTCAGCTTACAAATATCGACCGAATCAAAAAATCTTAGAATAAATAAATCAAAACCCGTATTTATTTTACTTTACCGAATAATATACTTGAGTTCAATAAGAGATTTAATTTGATTAAATTTAATATTTCAATTCAATAGGCTAATAAACAGACACAGGCGTGCGCCAATGAAATATTATGTACTTAAATACGTTTGTACATGTACAAAGACGGTCCTATGCGCTATTATCTCTTTGTTCATTATTATACACACATTAATCTGTATCAGTCCTGTTAATATGGCACATGTGGACGGCGCAATTTAGTCTGGCAAAAACAGAGTCGTTCTATATTTGTGCGAGCCAACATTAAAGTCAATATTTTAGGCAAGCCGAGCACTGTCTATTAATTATTATTTATATATTAAGTCATCTGAAAGCGCGAAGCTTCAATAGCATTCTTAGCGGTTTTTCCTTATGAAATGCAATTCTGAAATGTTTAAAAACTCTTCAATCAGTGCACACAATTGCTCATTTCAGCGCGGAGCGCCGAGAATTTCTGCGAATCTCGGAACCTGTTTTGTCTTCCAAAAATCTTGTACATGTACAAAGACGGTCCCCAAGATTAATGGGATGATACAAATTAATGGCGTATTATAATAAAAAAAGAGATAATAGCGCATGATGGACGAAACGCGGCGCTCGCGACGCACCATCTATTATAATTCTGAGGGTGATAGCGCGTCATCTTTCATGGCGACAACTGTAAGAGAAAGATAAAAAACATGAATATATGAATGTAAGTGTGTCAATGAAAAAACCCGGCAAAGGTAAAAATTACAAACATGAAAAACAAATGTTATCTGAAAGAAATAGAAACTAATCAGTAATAAAAAAGCAAAAATATGGTGAAAAAATTGTCAAGTTGAGCAGAGTTATAGACCGCGTTATATGCAAATCGCAGTTTTGATAACAACAGAAGGTGAATTAGACGAAAAACGATATTATCGATTTTCATTTAATTTCGGATCGTACACACAAAAAGTAAAAAACACAGCAAAATATAAAACATGCACATGTTTAGTCGCTGCATTTCATAACTTCAACCTACACGTATGAATCCGGAATTAAATTTGAAAAAAAAAACAACACATTTTCATGTTTTTTTCGCGATTTCTTCGATGCAAATGAATAGAACTTTGTAAGAAACGTGAAAAATTTTATTTTTTGCCCCTACCAAAACTTTTTTCGGCAATCATTATCACATTCCATGATAATTATTATTAAATTAAAAGACCTTATGATTTGTTATTGAATAAACGTAAAAAAATATCTAAGTTATTTAATTTTTGGAACCCATATTTTCGGCCCCGTCCACGTGTGATTACGTAATCCGCCCAAATTACCGACAAAGTTCTTCAAAAGGCATCCAAAAAAGACCACTGCCGCTGGTTTCGACCCGGGACTCCGAAGTGGTCCCCGAAAATGCCTGGGCCACGGCGCCGTCCTTCCACAAATCCGATCCTCTAGACCACGCGCCCTTCCACTCCCCGTGACCCCATGGATTCCTCAGCTGCACCAGGCGAATACCCTGCAAGCATACATGATCTGGGGCAGGGGGTTTCACCTCCAGAAAAATTTTCACCACCCACCGAAAAATTTTTTCACCCCCCCAGAATTGGCGATTTTCCTAACAGTTCCTAATAATTTTCCAAAAATTTGAAGAAAAGATGCTTTTTTAAGCGTTTTTAGCCATCTATCTGCTCAAAAGTGCGAAATTTTCGGCGCTTTGCGCCATTATACTCAGTTTTTGACTATATTTTGTTCAATTCGTTCCGACTTTTTTGATTTATTTATGAATTTTTTTCAATGTTTTTCTGCTCTAGAAAGATAGAGAATCGTCATAAACGCTGAAAAACGATGTTTTTGACGCGTTTCTACCATTTTTGGACCCAAAAGGGCACTTTTAAATTTCACCCCCTCAGAATTCCCATGCTGTGCATACAGGCACGTAGCTGGCCCTCCTATTTTGGGGGGACCAACACCAATTTTGGCAATTTTGGGGGTCTAAGCCGAAAATAGCACAAAATAACGTGTAAAAAGTCCTATTTTCCCGGTTTTTCTGAATTTGGGGGGAGGGGTCCGGACCCCCCCCCCATTCCCCCCACAGCTACGTGCCTGTGTGCATATATGTATGTATGCCTGCAAGTCTTTCAGATTCAGCAGCGAATAGGCGTGCCTGGGGTGCAAGCCCATTTGGGCGTACTCGTCGTTGTTTACGGGTCGGGAGCCTGCGCCGCATGACGTTCCCATGATGTACCTAAGAATGGGAGTCACACGTACAACGGGGTCACACAGGATTTGCCACCCAAAAACCCCCAACCCAAGTCAAAAAAGTTATAAACCCTCCCCATTTTTGGCCAAAACTTGCGCTTTTTGCCAATTTTTTGGGGGGCTTTTGCCATTTTTTGACAAAAGAATTAAATGTCATTCACTCCCACCTCCGCGCTAAAAACGACGAAAAAATAGGGATAGGGATTTTAGAAAAATTCATAAAGATTTTAAATGATGGATGGGGATTTATAGGGATTAAGTTTATTTTATCTTTTTAAATTTAATACGCATAGGGATTTCAAAGAGGAGGGGGTTCGAAACCAAAAATTTATTCGAAATCCCTTATTCGGGCTTTAGACGATGGACTATGAGTCAAAAACATTTCTTTAGGCGTTTCTTACGATGCTTTTTACTTCTAAAAACTGAAAATATAAAAAATTCCTTGAAATATTTAGAAGCAATTCGAACAAATTGAACGAAATTAGTCTAAAAATGTGTATGTGGCGCGAAGCATCGAACATTTGATATTTTTTCAGCCAAAAGATCTATAAAAATGCCTAAAAAACACGATTTTTGCCATATCAAAAATCCCTAAATTTTTCAGCGCTTAAATATCAGATGGGCTTGTATAAATAGAGGCAGGCAGGAGTGGTCGCCACCATACCTGGACACTGGCGTGGGGGGTTTGGGGGAGAGGTATGCACCCCCACAAACCGAAATACCCCCAAAATTCAATTTTTATATTTTTTTGTTTTTTCGCAATTTTTTGATGCCAATGGATAGTGCTCGATGAGAAACGTTGAAAAATAGTGTTTTTTCGCCATACCACCATTTTAGAGGCCATTTTTGACCTTTGAAAAAATCTTGCACCCCCAGAACTTTGGTGCCGCCCACCTATGGTCGTCACCCCGATAAGGCTAAGATTATACCCTCCGACTTTCGCGCAAAAATTTGCGTGTTAGACCATTTGTAATTGTTTTTTTACAATTTTGGGTCGATAAACAGAAGTCAATTTGTCTCCCGCTTCTGAAAAAACGGCCGAATGCCGCCCATCCGACATTTTGAGCCACTACAATTCATGATCAAAAAAGCTTAGATTGCAGAATTTAAACCAGCTATACCTAGAGATTATATAAAGTTGAAAAAAGTTTAAAAAATTATGTTATTTTGTAATATTTTATACATTTGATTTTATTTTATAAAGTAACGCGAATTAATTAATTTATACATAAATAAATAATTAATTGGTGAATTAATTTGCAATCATTTATTTAATTAATTAACTAATTAATCGATCAATTAAGCGGGATACCGATTTAATTGGGCGAATCAGTCAAAATTACCCAGCTTCTTTGGCGCTTAGCAACTTGGCCCACAACAAATTGAGATCGGGCGGTTGATCGGGAGATGAGTCATCGAATTCTAAGGATACTGTAATGCAAGGCGCTCCGGTTAACACGGCTAAGCCCTCTACAGTACGCCCAGTGCTTAACGCAGCGTAACTGCCGTGTAATTTGGCCAGGGCTTTTTCAATCAGAGGAACCCATAACTGGCGCCGCTCGGCCTAAGCAAAGAAAGTGTAAAAAGCATTCTGAAATTTCCTAATAATTAAAAAAAAACTTTTTTGTACTTTTTAAAATTTTCACATTCCGAGTAGGGTTAGTAGCGTAAATTTATAAATTTTAGATTAATACGAATCCAAATTTTTATACATGCGTGAAACACCTACATATAAGGTAAAAAAGTTGAAGTACCACAAGGAATAGAGTTGTTTAAAATTTTTGAACAGGTGACGAGAACTTATTTTCAAAATTAATGCAAAGCTCAGTCCATTTGGAAAATTTCAAGGAAACAATTTAATATAATACATTTATCAATCAAACTTCGAAAGGGTCCATAGCATATGTACACGTACAGCATGGGAATTCTGGGAGGGGTCGGGACCTAAAAATTTATTGCAAAGTGCCTTGTTTGGGCTAAAAACGATGTGTACACGTCAAAAACACTGTTTTTTGACGTTTCAGGCTATGCCCGCGCTTTATAGGAACATAAGAGCATAAAAATTTAAAAAAATCGATCAAATCGAGCAAAATATAGTCAAAAATGTGTATACGACCGAAAATTCGTGCTTTGAGCCAGAAATGAGCTAAAAATGCCTGAAAAAGCACACTTTTCACAATTTAAAAAAACGACAATTCTGAGGGGTCGCAGCCAATTTTCGGGGAGTAAGCAGCCATTCTGCGGGGATCAAAACTCCCAGCCCATCCAAAGAACGCGTATGGTCCATAGATGATTTTCGAGCACAAAATTTAGATTAAGCTGATAATTATTGATTACATAAACTGTCGACGCATCCAAAATTCATCGCTTGATACAGAGTGAAATAAAACTATTCTACACAGCTATCAATTTACGGAATAAAACAGCGCTGTAATTCATAATTTTCCTTAATTTATATCATATCCCATTCAATACTACGAAAACGTTGTAGCAAAAAATATACCTGTTTGTTCTATTTATATATTTTTTAAAATTTTTAAATCAAATTTATATTTTCTTAAAATTTTTCTGTACGTTTTAGCAATGTACATAAGCTTACTCGCGAGAATATCATCCGATAATATTTATCACATGGAAAATAATCGTCGACCAAAACAACCCTCCAACGGCCATCGACGCACAACCTTATTTGATAGACCCCCTCGGCATTCAGTTGCTTGGTGATAACAGCGTGCTCTAATAAATCGCGTCGTTCGGCCAAAACGGCCAACGCGGATAAAAACCAACAATTGCCCAAATAACCTGCAAAAAGAGGTGTTTTTTTGTGCTTATAATTCATTTTGTTCTTGTTTTTTACTTTTTTTGTTTGTTTTATTTTTTATTTATTTATTTTTCCAGTGTTTTTTATTTCTTATTTAATTCTTTATTGTTTTTTTCTTAAATCGCTTCTTTGCGCATTACAAACTCGGCCTCGAGCCAAAAATTTGGTAATTTTTGCATGGTGTAAAGAAGCTGCACGCATAAATAAATAATTTGATTTGCACGCACAAAAGATTTCCTTGAGGTTCTCAGCATATTGCTAAGGGGAGCGCTTTAAGCGACATTTTGACTCAAGAGTGTCACATTTTCAGCGCTTGTCTCCATATAACTCATGTTCTTGAAGCGTATCCACCGTTTTAAACACTCGGTTTTAACTCCCATAATTTCTATCAAAACCTAATTTTTTTACGTTTTTGACGATACTCCTGAATTACAATGAACATATTTTCATTTAATATTTATTTATAATTAAATTTATTCAATTATTCAAATTTATATCGATTTAAATATTCCAACCTTGTATTATATCGGTTGGTTTAGGGTCAGAATAGACGGTCCAGAGTGATGCGGCGGCCATTCTATGATTATTATTATTAAATACGATCTGAAATGGCCGCCTCCACGTGATCGGGAATATGTGACGCTTGCAATAATCCACGTAATTGGCATCGTCTACAGTATGCCCTGGCAGGTTAAGCTTGAAATTGCCTATGGACGAATCGTTGGGAGGAAAAGAATCGTCGACAAATGATTGTTTGTTCTGTCGTATTTGAAGAAAATTTAAAATTTCGTTTAAATTCAAATATCCGTAAAATTTCATATATATATATATATATATATATATATATATATATATATATATATATATATATATATATATATATATATATATATATATATATATATATATATATATATATATATATATATATATATTAATTATGATGCAGCGGTTTCACATTTTTTGGAATAGCGGGTGCGGGTGCCAAAATTCTGCTTTAGCGGGTGCGGGTGTCGCACCTTAAAAATAGCGGGTACGAGTGGCAGGTTTAGCAGTGAGATATAGCATAAAATAAATAGGGCTACATAAAAATGCTCTATTTTTTCGTCCGCTCTATGCAGTTATTCACAGTGTGTAAAATTCATATTAATCTTCAAGCCGATTGTCTTTTTATTTGCAGACTTCACTCTCAATGGATTAAATTTGCAGATCAAAGATGAATAAATTGTCGATGATTGAACCATTGACCAAAATGAGTAATATATTTGAACTTTGCAGAATAAAATGTTTAGCCACTAGTTGTTGTCATTCTCTTCTTAAAAAAGCAGTGTACAATACATTGCTGCATACGCACGCTAGAGTGGTTAAACTGATGCACGTAAAGACTGGCACGATATACCCTTCTTTTAAAAGAGCATTATTCGCGTAAGTTGGAATTAACCATAAGAGAGCTTGAACATGTATCTGCAGTCCAGTGGGTACATAAAAATATGACTCATTACAAGTAGATGTTCGCTTTTCCAATTTGTACTGGGACGTTAGAACTCACTGCTATACATTTTGGTTTTTCATTAACGTGCCACTGCCTCAGAATCGTTTTATGCTCGTTTTTATTATTTTTAAAAATATTTAGCAATGCGGGCTTGAAAACGACGGAGATGGGTCAAACACATAATTTTTTATGTGTTTTTGACGATGGTATTCGTTTCTAGAACACAAATATTTTATAAAATCGTAATAATAATCTACGAAATTTTAAATAAATCGAACAAAATTTAGTCAAAAAAATCAGTATATGAAAAAATTTGACTTTTGTTCAGCCTAAATATTGCCACAAACGCTGAAAACTACACCCATTCTACGAATTTTTGGCAAAATAAAAAATTCTGGTGTAGGCGTGTGAATAAAAAAAAATTCAGAAGGGGGAGAAAGAAAACATTCGAGGAACCATCTCAGAAGACACGATTAAAAGAACTGCTAAACATATAAAGTGCAGTCATACATGTAACAGGGAGATGGGGGATCCGGCGTCACCCACTGGTCTTACCACCGCCCTCAATTGTTGGAAAAAATGCGTTTTTGGCCGTTTTTAGGTGTTTTCTAGCCATTTTCGGTCAACAATTGGAGATCATTTACCCCCATCTTAATATATAATGGCCGGGACCTAAAACCAGGCAGGTAGCTGTGGGGGGGAATGGGAGGGGTTCCGGACCCCCCTAAATTCAGAAAAAACGGGAAAAATAGGACTTTTTACCCGTTATTTTGTGCTATTTTTGGCTTAGACCCCCAAAATTGGTGTTGGTCCCCCCAAAATAGGAGGGCCAACTACGTGCCTGCCTCAAACCCAAAATTTCGAGCCGTTAAATTTATGCCTGCAGTGTAAAATAGCGTTAAAGATAATCCAGTGAAAAAGAGGAAATGACAACTGCAGTGTAAACTTGGATACCTTATAAACATTTCAGTAAAAAAGTACAGGAAACTCGCTGAATTTCTCCTACTTTGTCTCAAAAGTTGTATCCAATCCCATCAAATCAGATGTTGGGCCTGAAAGTGGCCTATGACGCATCTTATGAACCACAAAGGTACCAGTATCAATTTCTTTTATAACGGGTCAAAATAAGTATAAATGAACTAAAATGAGTTTAAAGTTAAGCAAATACAGGTCGAAGTGAGTAAAAATTTCGAATAACAAAAAATAAATTCTACACACCACTTTACAATACGCAACGATTTGCATAAACTGTTCGGCAGCCTCGCTCTTTTCCACCAGTCTAATAAGATCCATGGATTCCGAGGTCTGCCGTTGAGGTGCTTTGTTCAACGCACTACTCGCGTATGCGCGATTTTGATTGCAGTTAATTTTTGGAGGATGGCCTCCTCTTTGTTGATTGCACGCAGAGCAACAAATTTGGCTATGATTATTCAATAAGGTACAATGAGTGCATATCCACGATGCGTTGTCGTTCCTGAGAAAATTAGGCCAATAAACTGGAAATAAAATTGGAACCGTTAACCTTGTTCTGAAGGATATAGCGGATCTTCCATTTGTTAAATGAAAATGGCGAAAAATGCATAAAAATGTTTTAAGAAAGTGTGTTTCGACTAACAAAACACGAGGAAGTAAAAAGTCTAAAATTTTAGGCATTGGGAGGGACGGTCAATCTTGAGTCGACGATTTCTATACCCCTTCGAAAATTTATTTTATGCTCGCTTTTTGGAGACTCGAATGCCTGATAATCGAGTCAAAATTTATTTACTTGTTAAAATTTCTTAGGCTTGTGATTTTCTGCTCCAACATATTTTAATAATACCACTCAGAAGGAGTCAAAAATTTTTCGGCGCGCCGAGTAAACAATTCGACAGTTTTTCTATCTGTCTCGTAGACGCGATAATATTCCCTTTTGGAAAATATATTAAAAAATAAGCAATGTCAATGACAACATTATTTCAACGAAAGACAGTGGCGAGCTAGGGTCTTCGTAAGAGGAGGGCGGAGCCCAATTTTTCGAAAAACAGACAAAGATAAGTCCAAAAATTTGTCCATCACGTGCAAAAGTGCGTTTTTTTTGGCGTTTTAAATTGTCCACTTTTATTCGAAATAGTTTTAAGGCAACATTTTTTTTTCAAATGTTTAAATTTTCGACAATTTTAAGCAAAAATATCATTAAATTTCTTTAACTTTAGCGAAAATCTAATAAGTAAAAAATTTTTGAATTGAAGGCGGAAGATCGTTCAGAAGGTTGTATTTAGTGCTCGATTCTATCAATTCATTCGTAGCAACTGACGCGCAGCGTCAAAAATTTTTAAACATTATGCCTGAAAATCTAGAAAAGCTTTGCTGAAGAGGTACGTAGCTGGCCGTCCTATTTTGGGGGGACGATACCAATTTCAGGGAAGACTGAGCCCAAAAAGGACATGAATAGCACAAAATAACGTTTAAGAAGTCCTAATTTTACGATTTTTTCTGAATTTGGGGAGGTTCTAACCCCCATTCCCCTAAGAGATACGTGCCTGCCACTGAAAAGCCTTTTCTACCCTTGAAATCCTTTTTAAACCCTTTCCTTCAAAAATGTGGCTTCGACCGCCAAGAAAGTAAATAAATGTCTTGGAAAAATTTGAGAAATTATGATCACTGGCGGCCAAAAATTATTCCGAATCACACATCCATTCTATATCTCGCCCACTATTTTGGGCCAATGGGGGGGGAGGGCGGCCCCATTAAATCCGCCCCTGATGAAATATTAGCCATACCTTTTGACAGACGACGGAAACCGTTTAATTTCTACGGTCGAGCTAAACTTCGGCTTTATAGTATCCTTAGCTCGAGTTAAAGCTTGCTCATTAGCGTGACTCGACGTTGTTGCCAAGTCGTCGTCATTGGATACGAGATAATTGTTAATGTCGATACGCGCAGACATACTTTAACCGAAAAATTATAGGCGGTGCCAAAACAATATTAAACAGCATATGACATCACTGAAGTGATGATACACGCGGACGATTAGAATTTAAGGAGACGTTTAGCTGCCAATAATGCGGAAATCCTAAAAACTACCTTAATAGTAAATTATTAGAAATGTGAAGGATTAGCTGAACGAACACAAAATCAAGGAGACCCTATTATAAATTTTCGTTAAATTCGAGGATTTATAGTCAGAAAATGCCTTTTTGGAGCAGAGCCAAAAACGATGCTTTTGTGCCAGAAACTCCTTAAATACTAGTAGGTTCTTACATATAGGTCGATTTTTGCCGAACTAGAAAATTTGCGAAGTCAGCAGCCTTTTGGGGGTCAAAGGCTCAAATCCGGAATACGCAGTTTTACTACCTAACAGTAATTGATCGGATTAATATTAATAATTAATTTTCGACAATGTGCGTATCATATCAAAGATTAAGTGCATTATTCACGATCGTTGATGTACTATGTTGACGCATCAAATTTAGCATACGATACTGTTCTTCAAATACTTTATGCAATGGTCATACGCACACATGGGCGTGGGGGAGGGTTTGGGGGTATGCACCCCCCGAGAAACCAAAATACCCCCCAGAATTCAATTTTTAAAATTTTTTTTCGTTCTTTCCGCAATTTTTTGATGCCAATAGTGCTCAATGAGAAACGTCGAAAAATGGTGTTTTATCGCCATACCACCACTTTTAAGGCCATTTTTCGACCTCGAAAAATCTTGCACCCCCCAGAATTTTCTTGCTGCCCACGTATGCTCATACGTATTCTTCTAAGCGTGGATGAATATTAATTTACGAGTTACTCGCTTGCAGTTGAGCAAAGGACAATTTAGTTTAATCCCAAAATATTATTTTTTGTAATTTAGACCCAATTCACAATTAACGCAAATTGCGTAATAGACTATCACTAATTCGCATGGAGCAGAATGAAAAGTCAGTCATGCTTCCCAATTAGCCTCACTATGCCCTAGTATAAGGAATTGATCAATTAGTGCTGATCATAGATGCACAGCATGACCGATCTGGAACGAGGAGGGGTTCAGCCGATCTGGGGAAAGGGTCGGAAACTTGGACTCAAAAACTGATATGCGTGCTAAAATTAGCGTAAAAACTATGCTATTCCGCAGATTCTCGTCAATTTAAAGCACTTACGGAGAAAATTATTTCATTTATTTCTGGCCTTTATTTCGCCCCATTTGCTCCCACAAAATTCCCTATTTTTCTATTCTGGGGTCTGAACCCATCCCCCACCCACATACACGTGTGCGTCTGGTTTCTAGCACGATGTTTCAAAATATACTCTGCTACTCATTCAGATTCAAAAAACCTCAAAAACAGACCAGAATTCATGAAAAAGAAACCCGCGTATTCTTAATAAAATAAGAAAAAATCAACGCCCATGTCACTCACGTCACAGCAATTATAAGAAACTTTACACCATTTCAGGTGAATGGCCTCGCGAAGCCAAATAGAGTCCAGGACAATGCAATCAAAAAGCTTTACTGTGCACTTTATTACAATAATTCCACAAATATAAATTAGTACCTACATGAATTGTTGTATAATGGCACAAATTATTTAGCGTGCAGAGCTAGCGCGGGATAACATTGGAAGTGACCGTAATAAAAACGCGAAATTATCAAGAACTCAAAAAAGACGAGAAAAATTAGAAAATGATAAGCGGTTGATCTTACACGTGACGGCTTGAAATTTGAGGGGGTTCCGGCCATTTTTAGGTGGGGAGGGGTGAATGACCTGCAATTTTCGGCCAAAAAACGCCTAAAAACGGCCAAAAAATTCGATTTTTTTCCTAAAAATGGGGAGGGGTCAAAAATTTTCTGGCTTGGGGGATGGGGGGAAGTCCGACTATGGGTTGCGGCTGATACATAAATGTCGAAAGGAGGACGACGATTGGCAGTTGCAAATCACGAACGAGACGGCTAATGGACCAAAATATCACTCTAGTTATAAAATTATAATTTAAAAGTTTTAATATAATTCGATTTAGGGGTTAAAACACGATTTTAAAAATCATACATGTAACGGCTCAAAATTTTGGGTGAGGATCCCCTGCCATTTGAAGGGAGGGAAGGTGAACGACCTCCAATTTTCGGCCAAAAATGGCCAAAAAACGGCTGAAAAATTCGATTTTTTCCAAAACATCGTGAACAGTGATCGGACCGAGGGTACTTTTTGACCTTCGGCCTCGGCCGAGGCCGAGGCGACTTAAAAACCCTTTGCCTCGGCCGAGGCCGAGGCCGAGGGTAATGCCGAGGGTCAAGCTTATATACTTATACCCATAAATAGTACTCTTAGAATATTTTGTATGCACATGAGTTAGAGAATAATCGTAATATTAAACACTTTTTCGAATGTCAAACAATTCATATTTATTTTCAATAATAGTAGATTAAATGTGTGAAGGATTTATTGAATAAAGTCAGCAGCATGAAAGCATACTTAATTTAACAAGTTGCCGTTGATGAAGACTTTGGAAAAGTTAATAAAAAATATGGCTGAACAAGCACTTAAAAACTTTTATTACTATAAATAAGAAAACAGTGTCGAAGAAATAAACGAACAATCGAAATAAGCTAAGTAAAGACAGAACTGTAGCCATTGTTGTGCTCGCTTTTGCAGTAATGCATGTTTAAACACGCTTTTTCGGTCATCCAATTCTGGTGTGGCAGGTAATATGACGGAAACGGCACTGTACTTTCCGGTCATAGTTTCCCAAGGTCCAGAGATGAGGGGAGGGTGAAATCCCAAAATGGGGGACCAGTAAATTAAGTAGTGTCTTTGTATGAGCGAACAAATTTTTGTAGATATTTTATATAAATATATTTTTAAACATACACATTTTTACATACTGCCAGTGTGTGACCTGCAAGCGGCATGTAGTCCTAAACGGTGTTTTTTTTGTGCAAGATACCTTTTTACATATACAAAGATGGTATCCAAAAAGTCTTAGAACATTTTGTGCATGCAAATTTTTGTGTACTATTATAGTATGGTACAGTAGTGATTTAGTGTGGTTGAACAGGGTTTTTCGACCTTTGGTAGTGTATCTTAGCTAAGTCCCGGGTTTCTGAATATTTGACATTTTCCCATTCTAAATGCAAATTCTACTATTTTAAAGATACATATATAGGACAGACAATTACTGATGCGCCCAAAATTTTCGGAAATTTCACAGTTTTTGTCTCTCCAAAAATCTTTGTGCATGTACAAAGATGGTCCTGAAAAGTCTCTGTACATTATGAAAAATTGTTGCCGAATATAAAAAACAGTGGCCACTAAATGTGATAATTCCGCTTGAATTTAGTTGATACTGTAAGTTCGGCGCGAAGCGCCGAAATTTTTATGAGCTTTTGATGAAATCTACACATAAAACTCGACTGAGAAAGCTAAAACAACTTGTACTACAAAATCAGAAATATTACAGATATTGTAATATGCCAATTAAATCTAGTAAGAAGCACTACTGTGCTTAGAAATCCAATGCAACATCAGGATAAATTAGTCAATTTTATCTTTGAACGGCAAAAAAGTGCAAAGTTATTAAATAGTACTTATTTTGCATAAAATTTTTAAAAACAGTATAAATAGATACAAAAGATATTTAAATCTGCATAAAGATGCCCAGATTACACAAAAATTGATTTTGGAGTATTTATTTCCCCTGCTTCAATCTAAATACAGTATATTAGCGATATTTTGCACGAAGCGCCGAAAATTTTTTGAAATTTCCTAAAATATACTGAAAAACGATATAATTAATATAACTTTGTTCAAGAAAGTATTTTAACATTGTATAAAAATGGCTCCAAAAAATGCACTAGCCGAAATTGATTCTTGGTAAAACCTACATTTATTGGCCATTTTTAGGTGCGTTTTTGCGATTTTCGGCCGAAAATTCGTGATCATTTACCCCCTCTCCCATGAAAATAGCCGAAAACCATACGTGTAACAGGGGGTTTGGGGAATTCCCCATCCACCCAGGGTTGGATGTCCTCTCCACACCCTTCCTCCAACGTCAGAAAATTTTGACCCACCCTCCTATGCCGAACAGCCCCTCCCGAAAATTTTGAGCTGTTGCATGCATGTTTTATAGTGATAGTTAGTCTATTCACTCTTGCTTACATTCAAAAATACTGTATCACTTCGTGAAATTCCAATAGTTAGCTGCACTTTTGCCATAGTAAAAATAAACTTCGAAAATTTTTCAAAAAGGTTTTCACCAAAAATCGTTTGACAGTGACTTGAGTCTTGTACCCTGAGAGGAGGGTAATAACCTCCCTCACCTCCCATTTGGG